>OZ004697.1:2500-75058 GCA_963924545.1 Pogonocherus hispidulus | reverse complement strand
TCTGCTACAACTGTACAAATTGTTTTACCCTGACGGTTTTGTCAACTTTAGTTTTATAGGGATTTATTTTTGTTTTCGTTTATAAATTTAAAAAACAAAAAAGGCTTGCAATATCCGTCTGAGAGGATGTTATAAAAATATCCATAAAATGTGAAAAAATAATAAAAAGTGAAATGTTAACCTCCCTGCCAAATGTATCCACCGTTAGCCGTATAAAAAATATTATTTTAACCGAGTGTCTGTATTCTGATGTATTTTTAGATTTAAATAGGCACAGTTTTAGTCAATCTGCTTTAGACAGTTATCGAATTTTGTTAATTAAAAGCGTAATAGATAAGTACTTAAATATAAGAATGATTTATTTATGTAAAAGCAAAACAAACAAGGCGCTAAGTATCAGGCATCATAGCAATAAACTTGTATTGTTTAAAGGACAATAAGTTATATTTTTATGTAAGAAATAAAATATTAATTTTTTAATTAACTTGATTTTGCCATTATCCATATTTTTTAATAATAATATAGTTACAATTTTTTAAACGATTTGTTCAAGGTAGTGTTTAAAATAGGTAGGTATTTTAAAATAATCCCATGTATTATTTATAGCTAACAAAACTTTTTTCAGCAGTTATTATTTTTTATATTTTTAATGCATCAGACTAACGATCGGGTAAAAAAGAAAGCGAAATAACCTTTCTGTCTCATCTCTAATGCGGGTAACGTGTCTTATTACATATAAAAGTAGCCCGTAATATTTTCTTCCTAAGCGTGTTTAATTAAATTTTGTAATGCCAGTTAAAAATAATAGGACCCGGACCTGGCAAATCCTCCATATTGATACCACAAGTATAAAGATATCTTTATACTTGTGTTGATACCACACTAAGCTCCGCCTACCGGTCCCGTTAATTATACCACTGTTTAGGTTACAGTAGCATCTCCCCTTTATATTATCTCGATGAAAATATGTGTATATAATTTAAACTAAATCATATTTTAGTAGTGGTGAGAAACACACTGTAGTGCCCTCTTTGGGGCATATTGACGGTGGAGTAGTTGTTTTCGGCATCTCCTTCCAATAAATCATGAGGTTTGTTGACGTTTTCTTTTTCTTATAAACCATTTATTTCAGATGAAAAACCAGCTGAAGTCGATAACTTTGTGGAATCGCTCATCATCAGCGACGAAGGAGACTTGAATGTGGAAGATGAACTTCAAAAACGGCATCTAGCAGAATTGGAGAGGTTATACGGAGAAATAGGAAATTTGACAAAGAAGACAGAGCAACAGGAACAGACTATCTGCAAAATAAAAGCACTGAACAAAAGTTTAGCGAAAGATTTGCACGAGGAAAGGCACGAGAACCTATATTTGAAGCATCAGGTGAATTCATTAAAGAAAAAAATGTTGGAAATGTCGCATCAAAGTTGCCTAGCAAGTGGTATCACTAGTTACATTGGAAACGGTATCCATAACTCTCAAAATGAACTTATTTTAATTGTAACCGATGATGATCCATGAATGGAACTGAATATAACTCAGGTATAGTATAAAAAAAATATTGTGTTTGTACTCTATATTAAGGATTTAGTTGTAGAAATTTGAAAATCTAAGTTTTGAGAAGAAAAAAGAAGAGTAAAAAATTCTTCTTAGTTATTTTTCTTGCACCGCAGAATATGAAAGTTTCTAAACTTAAGTGATTTAAAAGAATACATTTTACTGTTACTGTTCCATGTAGTATTAATATTTTATGCGAATAAATATTTTTTTAAATTTTTACGAGTATTTCTAAAATCTTAAGATTTTAACCGGGGTTCTGATTTTTGATTTTTGTGAAAGTATATACAGTAAAACTCACTTATAATGTACATGCTTATTTATTAGATGGAGATGCCGAAAACCACTACTCCACGGGCAATATGCTCCGACTGGCGTTGCATTACATCGGCATCTCCATATAGGAGTCGCCACATCGTTCATCGAGACCAAATACCAGACACTGACCGGTTTCGCGCTTATTTTGTACTCATCAAAGTGCCATAAGTAGTGGACTCGATGAAAGCACAGACCCAAAGAGGCACTACGGTATGTTTCTCACCACTACTAAAACGTACATGCTTATTATGAACCCACGGTTATAACGTACCAAATAAAAAGTCATGGCTATAATTCATTATTCGATAGAAAAAATAATTTCTGTAACGTACTGTGTACACACTCTTTTATTGACTTATAAAACGGTGAGATAACGAATCAGGTGCGTAAGAATTAGCTCAGATTAGTAATAGCAAGCTTTAAAAAATTTGCCCTACATGTATTGTCACTAAAAGATTGTCACTCAGGTCCTAACATTTGACATGTACTGAAATTGGTTGGCTGTGTTTATGAAAATAATGTTTGTAACTTGGGATTTTACCCAGTTCGAATCCCATTAGAGGCAACTTTTTTATTTTACTTTTTAATTAATTACAATTATTATAGACAATGAAACATATTTCTTTCAAATAAGTAAATACTAATTAATTGTAATCAATAAAAAAGCTCTTTCTGGTGAGGTTCAAAGTACCAAAATTTTGTGTGTGAGGCACCAACTTTCACCTCTAGACACGTAATCCATCGTTGCACGCTCTGAGGTACCTATATAAACTGTCTATTAACTTGAAATGTTTTTACAAATATTTTAATTAAAAAAAGTATTTTACTTCAATATTTTGGTTATCAGAAGTGTTTGACAATTAGTTCTATTGGTTCCCTTGGCAATATTTCCCATAGTGTGCTTTAAGAATTTAAAATTCAATGATGTGATAACCCATGTTAACGTATTAAAAAATTCATAATCTCCTGCATCAGTCTAAGAGCTCCACATGCAGATATAAGAGTAACAACTACCAGAATCAAAGATAATTAACTAATAACTCTCTTTGGCCAGTAAATTATACGAGTGGTGAGTGTAGTGATTGGTCTATGCTATAGTCCCACGATATTGTCAATGTTAAAAACAAAAACTCTGGCCATAATAGGCCATGTACTACCGTGGCGGGGATATATATCAAATTGGATATACACACAAAAATTTCGTTTAGCGAATGATTTATATAAACAAAGGCACAATAAGAATTTCTATTTTGTGATGCTCTTAATTTGTATTCGGTTTTATATCAGGCGCCACCATTCAAATTTTAAAGTGGTGAATGTTCCACATGGCCCTACTCGCTGATGAGTAGAGGCTGGGTAGCTTCAGTGAAGGTGCAATGAATGCATGTGCCAGGGGTCAGTTTTCTTTAACCTAAGTAATAAAAATCAAACAATTTGAATTACTAATTAACGAAACTAGATAAAATATCTTATTAAACCCAACAATAGAGACGCTACTGCACTGGCCGTTTCAAATTAGAATCTCAGGTCAACGGATCATCAAGGTTACTGGAAGGAATATAGGGCATCAGAAGGAGATATGCTTGTGGTTATTTATTTATTCTTGTGGCTGTACATCGAAAGGGCAGAAGTTCATTTATTAAAACAAATTTTTTTACTATCTTAACTTTTTTATTTATAACAAACTACAAATGGTAACATGTTCTTTTAATAAATAAATTAAGGCACAGTGACCTTGACATGACCTCTAAGAATTTATGACAAACAAATTTTAATGGGAAAAATGCACCTACCCATGGGAACATTGCTTATTAGATATCCTATAAAGCGGTAAAAATTATTAAAATTAACTTCGTTTCCAAGCTGATCAACGTATTTTTTATAAATTATACCGTACTATAATTATTATTTGTCAAGTTTTTGGAGGTGTTCTATGAATCTTCGGCTTCGACTCGAAAGCACATTCGCACTTTTTATCACCACATATTGTACACCAGTTACCTAAAAAATTAAAAATGTATCGCATTTGCTATAAAAATCAGGGCTAGGAGCAGCAGGATAACAATCAGCCTATTTACGTATTTATTTATAAGCATTCATATATTATATATATGCTGTATTATTAAGGAAATTATCCAAATATTTGGATTCCTCGTTACCAATACACAAGGTATGCAAAGAAATAACCTAATTATTCAAAGGAATGTGTCATGAATAGACCCCCTACACATATAATAAACACATAATATCTTACCTACCATTATTATTATCATGTAAGTTATCGGCAACCTCAGTGCTGCTATCCACATGCTTTTTCTGCAAATAAGACGGTCACGGTAAGTATCCAATATGAATAATCTCTATGGATGAGTAGGTAAACTGGACTTACGAGACCCCGTAACTTCAGCAGACGTACATGTCGGTCCCTTCTGATTGTTCAAGGCGGCCATTTATTTTGCCGCTATTCATCTCCTAAACTGTAAGAATGATAAAATTTGGAAAATGGGACCATTTTGAGTCATCAAATTTCAAATGCAGAGCGGAACGGGGTCTCATAAAAACATACCACACACTATTATACCACCTACTTTTGTGTATTTTGACGTCAATTCTTCGGTTTGGTGGATTCCCCCAGAAATCTCCTCACGTATGAAGTCGTAACAAGCACAAGAATACCTACTTTTACGGGGGATACATTTGCTACATCTGAAAGAAAAGAAAACACATTAGATTGTACGAAAATAAAGGCTACGTCAGGTGAGTCTCTGCTGTGCGATATGCAGTGTGTTTGAAGTTTGACTGCCATTTTCCTTCAGTACAAGATTGATTTAAGCATAGATTAAAAAAAATGTTGTATGACACGGGCGTAAGTAAAATTGTTTTTAAAATTTGTCAAATTATAATATAAGGAAGTTTTATCACAACTTGGCAACGGTGAGAGTAAAAAAAATTTGTTTTTTAAAATTTCAACAAAGTGAAAAGTAAGGAAAGTTTGTTGAAAACGCTTTCAACAAGCGACAAGCCCGAATTTCAAACACCAATTGATCATTCCGTTGACCAGATTCCTTCGCATTGTTGTCACATTGCGCTATATCAGCCTTATTGAATTTTATTGCCAAAAAGAATCGTATTAAAACTAAAAATAAACAAATTCAAAGTAGTAAACATTGCAATTTATATATTCTATGCACAAAATTATGTTGAGCCTCCTTAATCGCCAGGAGCCCGATTCTCGATACGTTTGTATGCAAAAATTACATAAAAATGATATAGAAGGGTAGTTCTATACAGTAAGCGAACTGTCACACTCCATATTGACGTCAGTTCCTCATACGAATCTTCTTGCAGACTTGAGAATCGGTCCCCTCGACTGTTGCGTACCAAATTAGATATTTTATCTGGAAAATATAGTTGGGCTTAGATTTCATGTCACAAGGTTTTTTTTTGTTGTCTTTTGAGGTTAGTGCCGTCTGTAAATATGACAGTCAAACTTTTAACACAGGGTATAAGGAAAAATAAGAATCATACAACTTTAGGGTAGAGTCTGGTATTCACCACAATTATTATGGTTTATGTTTTTTTTTTCTGGCAGAATTTCTGTGGATTTCCATCAATTTATTAAAGTAAATGCTAACTAGCTTACAAAGCGATTCTAATACGTGCTTAATTACAGACTTCCTCATAGCTTTTTGTACACGTCTTTCAACTATACATGCAGCGTGTTTCAAATAGGATGCAATAACATTGGTATCTTGGAAACCGTCAGAGATAGAGACCAGATTAAATTGTGGCAAAGTTATGTAATTTGGTCACCAATAATATGCCTCAAAAAATCAAGGCAAACAAGATTAGTTTTTGAAATATTTGAAAACATCAAAAGTTTGTACAAATTAGCTATTGAAAACAAAAGGACACTTTTTCGTGACAACTTTTTACCCTCTATCGAATGGTGTAAATAGTTTTTTTAAGTAACGTTTTGTCTCTTTGGAACCATCAACAACTTAATTTTTTCTAGCCCCTATTAATATTTTTATGTCACTCGACAACATTCATCCTTGTGAATTCAATGATTTGTTCTTTATTTTTGTTAATTGTTATGTATTGTTGATTTGTTACTTTTCGTTATTCTTTTGTTAATACATACAGACGTAAATGAGTCTGATGATGGTTTTTCACATTCAAAATGTGATCAAACTATAGCATAAGATACATCACTGCACTCAGAAGGAAAAATGCTGTTGAGTGACGTAGAAATATGAACGAAGCTGTATTAGAAAAAAAAAGTTGATGATGGTTCTGAAAAGACGAAATGTTACTTTGCTGTTTACAGCAGTAACTTCCAAAATTTCGTTTTTTTCAAATATCTCAAAAACTAATCATGTTAGCCTTGATTTTTTAAGGCATATTATTGGTCACCAAATTAGGCAACTCTGCACCAATCAACCAATTTAAGCTAATCTCTACATTTTTAAAACAAAAAGTAAAAAAAATTGAGTTTCAGCTCACAAAGACGTGCACAAATACAACCGATCCTGATAGGACTAGCTAATTTTCCGTACAGGCAGTAATTTCATATCATAAAACAGAAACTGCGGCACGTAACAGACCGTACCCTTCGTAATCACAATTTTACCTACAAGTTCTAGTTCCGTCGTGCATTTCTCGGTTGAATTCCAAATAACAGAAAGAATGGTGGGGAAAATTGTGCGTCGTACGTATCACTTTCCTCCGTTTGGTAACCGATAATGGAGTTTCCGCCTTGATAGAATGGAAGACTTCTTCCCCCGCAGTGGAGCTGTGGTACTGAGTTGCTGTACTACGTTTGTCAGATTGGGTCGTTTTGGGAAAATCTAGTAGGGCAGATTGGGTTCCGTAATCTGGAATATTTTACAAAATGGACGGTTTTTAATTAAAATACCAAAATTCATTGATAATATAGTATCTTGTAGGCAAAATAATTCACAACAGAAATGCACTAAAAAGTACTTCAACAGCTCACACTTCCACCTAAGATTCATACTTTATTGAATCTACGTCACTACAGAATTTTGTTTAAACATAATTAGAGATCTATTAATTCTCTACGTCAAATAACATGTGAAAACTCGATGTTTTGATAACAGCCGTTTTACTCAAGTTTCAATTTACCTGACGTTTTTCCAGCGTCGAATTGTATTTCGTCATCATCCATTTCAGTGTCTGTATCCAATTCATCTTCTAAAACGTCACTTTTTTGTGGACACTCATCATCGTCGCCGATGAAAGAGTGGATTTGCT
The DNA here is from genome assembly GCA_963924545.1 of Pogonocherus hispidulus. Classification (NCBI taxonomy): domain Eukaryota; kingdom Metazoa; phylum Arthropoda; class Insecta; order Coleoptera; family Cerambycidae; genus Pogonocherus; species Pogonocherus hispidulus. Next base: position 67,906 of record OZ004697.1, on the reverse strand, counting down.
GGTTGAATCTAGACCGAATTAAGAAGGATAGTTGTCGATGCACATAGTCATCTTTTACATCCTGTAAAAATAAATGCTTTAGATTGAGAATTAAAAGGAATATAGAATTGAAAACATATTTCAAATTTCATTTTGATTGCATCGAACAAAGTGAGACTTTAAGAAATCATGATTTATACTGAAAGGAATTAAAAAAAGTGGATGCATGATATTGTCGAATGTTTCTATATGATTTTAAGAGGTTATGTTCTCGACTTATTTCCCATTACTTTTCTTGTTATATTGGATTTTGTTATTCAAATGGTTTATTATTTCAAAAAATACTCCAGTGGAATTCTATAATCATACAGAAAAGATATTTCTTTTCTATTTTCTACAAGCCACCCCTTTACAATACTCTGTATTATTTGCGCTTTCCGTAACACGTATCTGAACATATAGAAATAGAAAGATCTTCTGTGCTGTTTCAATAATGCTCACCTTTGTAAGTTGTTGTAAAATTTTGTCAATCTGTTCTTTCCTCATCACTAAAATGAGGTCTTCTTGCACCATTAGCCTCAGCAGAATGCCATTAGCGTAAGGTAAACAGGAAGTGTACCGACCATCCAGGAACTTTTTTAATAAGTTAATGACCTACAAACATCATATGACGTTAAAATTCCTAAATAAGGACATATGAAAAGAATACAGGATATTAACCAAATATAAATATACAGGGTGATTCTTAACCTATATGCATAAACTTGGGAAATTATAGCTGAGGACATTTAATGACTAATAATGAAAAAAAATGTAGTACCTCAAACATTTTTAGTTTCAGAAATACCAATTTGTTTCAAATAAAAATAAAATAACGTGAATTCCATAAAATGCCCCATATGCCAGTATCATGCCCATAAGTTTTTCATTTCAGAAATTATGCGCCATACATTTATTCTAATCACGTGAAAATAAACTCGAACACGACCGCAACTGATAACAAAGGACTACTAGAAATACCTACCTAACCAAAAATATCGTCCTGACTTGTTTACTTTTTAGTTTTTATAAACAAAAAATGTCACCTGATACATTTTTGTAAACATTTCTTTCAAATTATTTCTGAAATTAAAAATGTTTTACATTTTTTATTATTATTATTAGTAATTATTTGTCCTCAACCATAATTTCACAGGTTTATGAGGTTTTTCCACAGGTTTATGACGTATAGGTAAGAATCACCCTGTATTTGTCCATCGTATCTATATAGAAAAAGTAACAATCCAGAATTAAACACTCAGTTCCAGTTTTTACTCCATTATTTTTGATAAAAGGAAAATAAAAATAACGGTTGTGGTAAATTATGTCAAATTATGTTAAGACCGGTATCCTGATTAGTAGAATGGAAGTGTGGAAACGCGGTATCTCAGTTGGAAGAGCATTGGCCTGGAAAGCTGAAGGTCCCGCGTTCGATTCCCGGCTGCGTCGAAACGTTTTCATTCTACTACACATGTGTAGGATTTTACAAAGAAAAAGCCTCAACTTGATTTCTATTTTTATATACAGGATATTAAAAGGTTGCAATTACATTAAAATAGTATTGCCAGCTACAAATAATATCATTTTAATGAATATTATGGAATTTGCTACATTGTCCTGGTTAACTAGATACCAAATACATGGAATATGATGCTCTTCAGGTTATTATCCAAGTATTATTAAATAGTAATTTTCTCCATCCTGTATTAATTGTAACAGTAAAGTATGGAGCTATTGTCGAGTACATAGTGCAAAAGTGAAAAGTATAACTGAGGCGAGAGCGGCATTACTTTATGTTTATATTTATTTAGTTGTTATTTTAGTTATATGAATTAAGTTAAGATGCAAGCATAAATACATTTTGTTTGTGAATAATACACACAGTGGAAAAAATCCGCAACCCACATCACTAGGTACACTAAAATGTATTCGATAAAACTTTAAAAAGAAAAATCATTAACCTGTTCCGACTACCATCAGATCAGCCAAAAGTGATGAAATACATACATTAAGTCGAGGTTATACACTGAATTTTGTATTTCTACCTTTTGGCCAAAATTATAGTGACTCAAGAATACATAGTTTTAGAGCACTTTTACTATTCACCTGATAAAATAATTATATGGTGCAATGTGAATGGATTTTAAAAAATAAGCAACGTGATTGGCTAATATCAAAACGTCAAGGTTGAAAACTGGAGCACGTGCACTTACATGTTGGCTTTCGCGCAAGTGGCGTAGAAAACGTGAGTTTTGTAAGCATCCTATGTTTGATGATTAATTGCGAGGTCATTTATTCCATTGTTTTTACGGTTATTTTTGCTAATGTGGGAGCTACTGGACTTTATAGCTTTTATATCTATAGCTATAAAGGTATAGTTACGGTCACGAGACTCACCTTCTCAGCGTTTCTGTTGCAATACTCTACAGATTCCTCCACTAGACATAAATTCATCAGTAGAGCGATGGAATGCTCCATGGTGTATAGAGACAATTCGTCGAAGTATTCATCTAGAAATGGAATAAGAGATGCTAGTAGACCAGTATGTACCTACCGAAATAATATACATTGAGGACAGTTGCTATGATGTCATATTTACTAATTTTTTGAATAAGTTTTGGAGGATATGCGACTCATATATGAATCCACAAAAATAAGTTACCCAGAGTATGTACATTTACTTTATACATGAGTATGGTACCTATTATACAAGGCGATTCAGTTATTAGTACGTTCATTTTAACCGGGTCTTCGTAAGGTCTAATAAAGACAAGAAATCAAAAAATAAGTTTTTTTCTCGACCTTTCAATGATATGGTGATACAACCGATCCTGATGGATATAGTAAAAATATATGAGAATAGACCTAAGAAATTATTGAGAAGAATTATTGGAAAAAGAGCAATAAAGATTAGGGTTCTACCCTTAGATCCTCCCATCTGTATTCTAACAAAAAACATACATAATAAGTATAACTGAATACCTTAAAAATATTAAAAAAATTATAATATTGTTCAACACTTCAAGTGTTTCCTATTTCCATTTAATAATGACCTTACTTTCATCTAATATTTTATCAGTTAACAAACTGTAAAACATAATTACGTGTAAATGGGAACAATAATAAAAATATGATGAATTATGAAAAATAACTGAAATTGGTAAAACATATTATTATTATCCCTATTAATTTGTTATTAACAAATAAATCATACCTACTATTTACTATTACAAGTAAAATATTTATGCATGCACATTACCCACCCTATAAAGGTGCAGTTGCACTTCCTTGTCGATGGAGTAATCAAAAGATGAATTAAACATATTCAGTGTGAAATTAGGCAACTGAAACATAGATGTCGCACTAAAAATACAATCGGCCAAACAAATTGTAACATTTTAATCAAAAACCGAACTGGTCAATTGCAATTTAGGGATTATTATGTTGCACGTCATAAATTTAGTAGCCTTATATGAAACAATCAAGGCATCTCATTATTAAATTTATAATTGCCAAAGAATAATTAGGCCAGTTTTCAATACGTTTTTATTGTCCTTACAATAGTTAAGCTCTGTTCTCTACAGTAATGCACTAAACACAAAATATCCCTAAATGATTTAGTTACTTTATAACAGCAGTGTCATCTAGCAGTAACGTACAGAAATTATTATGCAATTACGTCCAAGGCAAGAAATCTTTGTTGTTAATTGACTTCTTGGCATTGTTTAGGAAAAATTCACATAAAACTCAATATTTTCTCTTAGTTAATCTAATTTAAATAATTTGCTGTAAAGGGACACAATATGTAAATTTTTATTACATTTCGTAAAATTGTGTAAAAAGTGCAGCGTATTGAATGGGTAGCACGACATTTCTGGAAAATTTTCGACAATTTACGACAAGGAAAAATTATCAACTGGCAAAATGGAACCGTGGCATTGGCGGCGATAACGTCACCTTAATTAAGAACAAATTTTTAGCCTCTCTTAATAATTTACCAATTGAGTACTGAGTGTTCGTTTTTTATTTGCACTACTTCTGCAAGGAAATGTACATGGTTTATTCTCTGATCCGTTGGAGTTTTACGTATAAATTCAATATGAAATTGTATTTTTTAAACTGTTACACAGAGTTAATTTGTTACAGGCGTGGATACAGGCTACTCCCTGGTTTAGTGTTCAGAGGTGATTTGTTCTGAACCGGAACATCTGAATGGACCGCGTTACTTTCAATTTTTAATAGAATTGTGTTATCTCACGAATATTCAGCATTCATTGGATATTTTAATATTTTAAATTATGATTGTCTATAAGTACGTAAGAAAAAACAGAAGAGTTTCTAAATTAATCAATAAAATCGTTTGTATTATGACACCTAATACAGTAAAATCCTAATTATGATTTTGCCGGCGATGTTCTGTGAAAATATTTAAATTTGGCAACGTTGCGCCTAGGCCTTCTACAGCTGTATATGAATCGAGGCCATCAGCGGTCAGTGACAGTCTAAATCAGGGGCTTAAAAATCTTCTTTTAAAATTAATAAATTGATGACTGATTCACCCTGTACACGTAGGTATGTAATATAAATATTTAATTAAATACACACGGTGTGCCCCCTAAAATATTTGATTTGTCATGGATGTGTAGCGATTTTTATTGTATAAAGCTTATTTAAAATCAAGTATGAACAAAAACGTTTACCATTTGGTGTCTGATATTATTCCGAAGAGAAAGCTTTTGAAGTATTCCTATTAACATGTCAGTTGCAGTAGGTGTCGGCTTTGTAAAATTCTTTTGAACTTCTGGCAGCAGTACGAGTTTCAGCAGTTTGTCATTGGAAGTCAAGTAGTCCCTGCCTCGACGAGATGACGCCATGGTGTTTAAAAAACGGAAGACATACTCCTGCAAGAATTTTTTATGTATCTGTGAAGAATGTGGAAAATATTTGTCACGTGTGTGAATAAAGCAACTGTATTTCTACTGTGTTCTCTGTGGAAAATTTAATACCTACTTAATTCATTTTTTAAGATGGGAATGGTTTTACTTTTTGACAGAATTCTACAATTCGACGGAATAACAGAATTCTTTCAAATATTTTTAACAATACAACTGTAATTCGTTAATGATATATCTGTTTTATTTATCCTTATCGAACAAGCCCTAAAATGCAACAAATTATACATTTTTGTGGTACACTTTACAGAAAAACTACTGAATGATTTAACTTGAAATGCGGCATAGTAGTAGTTCGTGATCACTAGATGTGGTATTAAATTTTTTTTCCAATTATATTTTAATAAGTTCCAATTACTTTCCATTAATAATTAATGAAATTCATTATTATGAATAGAATACGGTCTCCCTTTCTACCTTAAAAATAAACCGGATATGACCCCTTACATGTTTGCAGTTGTTAATAATTGTTACATTTATACACACAGTGGATTTGTTAAATTCGAAAAATCTATTTTACACCAAGTACTTACATTTAAAACTAGATTTTCTTCAAGAAACAATTCTTCAAGCAAAAAATGTGTCCCATGAATACCCAGTAAATCATTACGTACATAAGATTCTAGGATTGTATTCCTTTCCGCTGCACCGCTCTTTGTTAAACCCTAAAAAGACGGTTAATTTTAGTCAACCTTAACGCTGTTAAAAACTACGATAACGAAAACATTACCCATCGCAAACTTCTTAAAACTGAGATCCTCTTTGTTACGTCAGGATCCAATAAGTAGCTTTTTAGCACCTTTATACTGTCTTCAGTCACTTGAAAATCTGCCGTAGGATTTTCAGACCCTGCACTCAAATGCTGAAGACTGGAGATATTGTTCGATTCTTTCTCTGACATGCACCGAGTATCACGAAAGTGTTTTGATGCTGATTGGTACCGATCTGAATCAAAGCAGTAATTTGATTTGGGATCCCTGGGACTTGTTATGAATCTCGGAGATTCCATAACCTGTAGATACAGACAAAAGTAATGACAATCGTGATCTTGCCCGAGTTCTGTACAGCCTCAGATTTTTTATGTTACGTCAATAGGATGCGGTAACTTAAAAACAAGGGAAACCCTGATGTCACAATAAATAACCAGAAGCACATCTTCCTACTATGTGCTCTATGCCTTTCCGTAACCTCAGTGCTTGGTTAACCTGAGATTCTATCCCTAAAGCCCACCAAGATTTGGATGAATCAGCTTTATTTTGCTACTATAAAGCTTACGAAAATGCCAATTTGGATTTATTTGGCAATTTAAATATGCCTCAAAATGATTTTGTAAGCTTTATATATAGTGTTGCTTGAAGTTTTATTTCGATAAAACGTTGAAAGTATTGTTTTACAAAACAGGGTTATTAAAAGTTTTAAAAATATTTGTAAACACGTTAAATTTGTACACCCATGATAAATTTCTCCACCCATTTACCTCAAAATTATTTAATTAAACTGTTTGTTAGAGTGAAACTATATTATAAACTTAAATGTGTAAATAGAAACTTTAGAATGACAAAAAAGAAAATACATATATTGAAAAATCAATAAGTGTCATTCTCCATTTAAAGAAGTAGGTACAGGATGTTTGATTTAACTGGAGAAATGAGTTTTTCTGGGAAACGGTCAAGAAAATCAAATATTTTATAAAGTATTGCATTTTTACTTTTACAAGAAGGTAGAGCAGAAATTACGACGCTAGGAGTCGCGACGCTTAAAACATTTTTCTTCCAGCACCATACATTTTTTGTTGCTCCAAAGATCCCCACAAGGAAAAAGTTGAAAAAGCTGAAAATGTGCAATAACATTGAAAATGTCCAAATGGGTGATTGATTTATCGTAATTCCTTTTTGACGTCGCACGACCTGTAAAATAATAAAATCAGAAACCCCTGAAGTATCAAAATAAAGACTCGAAGTATAATTTCAAAGCTAACTTCTTAAGTCTACCCAGAGAAAAGTATTATATACACGGTCATTCACATAACTTGTTCATTAGATTTTATGGTTTCATTTCATTAGATATTTTGAGGTTTGGTTAAAGTCCATGCGTTACATCATTTTGAAATATTGACTACCCTGTAGTACATTACTTCCAGTAATACAGAAATTGGAGAAATACGTCAGCCCCATCTCTTTATACACACCTTTTCTAACACTGAGTCCACAATTTTAGAAATCTCCCCACGACAAGCAGTGCAGGCTCTACCCACTTCACAGCAGTCTTTGGTAGTTCCCTCATTATCACTGAAATGCTCCATCGCTCTTAACACAATAATTTCCAAAATGTTTCTAATTTCATTTTCTGATATCGGCGTGTATGTTGCCGTACATTCGGCTTGAGTTTGGCCACAAATGTTGTCTAATTGCAAAGGAGTTATGCTTGGAATCGTGTTAGGAGCTGCAAAGATAATGGATCATTAGGACATCATTTAGACAAGCTGAAGCAGAATTGACAAGCACAAATACCAGGCGAAGTAAAGGTTCAATTTGGCACTCATTTTTTGCCAAATTTCACTTTTGCAGGTGGATATACTATTTAAAATTAAACAAAAACAATTGGAATCAAATGAAATCTGTCTGGAATCTGTCTTTTCTTCTAATCCGTTCACACACCACACACTGTATAATTGAACGAGAAAATTGTACTTTTATCTTTCTTTGGATGTAGGATGTACGTAAAATAAATTGAATTAGGTAACTACATAGATACTCATAAATTCATTCATCATTTTATGGAATGAAGTTGTTTTAGAAAAACGGAAGTGTGATACCTGTAAAAAAGATATATACCTACTTACCTACCTAAATCTAACTTAAAAGTTGATACATTTGCGTTGCTAAAATATGGTAAGTAGGAATTCATATTTTTAAGGCTGGAAAATCAATGATTTTGTGTCATGGATTATAATTTGTCATCCTTTCTTTTACACAAATTTCAGTAACCGATTTCTCAAAAATAATACTGAAACATGCTGAAATGAAGGGCTAAAAATTATTATTATTAGCCAACGATTTAGCGGGGATGTTCACCAAAGTCAAAAATATTTGAAATTTTGATATTATGACATAGATTTCACTTGTAATGGTGGTATTCATATGGGGTTACAAAAACAAATGTTTTGTGATGAAGTTTCACAGGATTTGTATAAATTGTTTTGGCTATATCAGTGGTGGTAATCAGGGGTCCCATGAGGACCCCAGTCTTAGCTTCATATCAAATCTACTCGAGTATCCGTACTTTGTAGTAAGTAAAGCCGGGAAGTAAGATTTTCGAGTACTATATTTAACTTTTTACATGCATAGAACATGGTTTTTAATAATAAATTCGAAAAAAGTATAGATCATGAACAAAATTGCCGTAGTGTGTCATTATTTTAGTCTAGAGTTAATCAAGCACATCTCTTGAAATGCCAAATCATTTACATCTACAGTCTACATTACAATATTTCTAAATTTCACTTACTTAAGATAGCATTTTCCCGATTAGCTTCCTCGTTTAACGAAGGTGCGTTTATTTCTTTCTCGGTACTGGTCTCCCGGAGTTTTGCTTCACCACCTTCAAATACCTTCTCACCAGAGCTGCTTTTAGAAACAAATAACGTTGGATAAATAGTCTTGCACTGGTCCAGCACATGATGCATGTTTTTTGTTTGCCCCACAATGTTAAGCTGTAATGCGTTCGTTAGTTCAGCGGTAATAGCTATAAGAAATTATTGTGACAGTAAATATATCCCACCTACTTATAAAAGCGCTTACCTATCAACTTCTTGTGTTCCTCTTGAAGTTGAAGAAATCTAGATTTAAGATATCGATAATTTTTGTTAAACTTGGCGATTTGGTCACTAACATCCACATGGTCAGAAGTAATTCCGTTTTCCTTAGTAGATTGCTCTTCATTCTCTTGTACTTCAGCATTCTGCTGCAATATCAAATGAGTACCTATAGTAACTGTAGGTACTTTATAGCTTACAACTGTTATAAGCTTACTTTGTAGCTTACAACTGTTGTAAGCTGCAAACGCAAGAATTTCTTTTAAGAAATTCCATAATTTAATTGACCACGTCATTTTTATCGATAAATATTGTCACGAATAAACTAAAATAGGATTTGACAGCCCTGACTGTAGATAGAACAAAAAAAAAAAAGGTCAGTGTGGAAAACCACATACACTCGAGATAAAAACAGATGTCAGCGATGCATTCCATGGCCAATTCTGCCTTGCGATGACACTGAATCTGAAATTTGTCCGAGAAACTCGACCAAAAACCCTACCTTTCAATGAAATAGAATATAATAAGCAGTCATATTCTTAATGATCGCAGGTTGAAGAATTACATTCAAGAAAAAGCATGTAATACTAACCTCTCGAAAGGAGCTTTGCCAAATGAATGATTCATTTTTTATTTCAGTAGAGCTATGACAAGGTTTACTCTGGTTGTTACTGATATCGACGTCTTTTTTCGATGGTAACAAAATAACTTCACCACAAATGTCAGGTATTTGGCAGCCGTAAGATTCACACTCCTTCCTAAAAGTTTCACAGGATGCTCTGAAGTTTTGGTTTTTGAGAAACTAGAACACATTTAAGAAACATTATAGAAATATAAAGTAAACTATACTTACTATAAACTACAAAATATGGAAACAGGAATTCACCTAGATTGACTCCGTTTTAACTCTTAAAGATTATCTAGGCCGCGATGATACAATTAACGTGATTGAGCATTTTCTTTTATTATCTATGATTGAGCAACAAGTGGCAAGTGGCAGAGATATGTAAGGAACTGGCGTATGGCGTCTTTGAAATTTTTTGGTTTTAAATAATCTCCCAAATCCAAATCTGATTTTCTCTGAAGGTTCAGATGTTAACATAATTACGTTTTAGCTTTTTATTTTTATTATTAGAGCAACTTCGCTAACTAATATAATACAAAAATAAAATCAAGGTCCACGTACTGAGATTTCAAACACTGTCAAACATACTAATTTGAATTTGACAGCTGAAATGTCACTCACTCTCACTAATGTACACAGAACAGACCACTGAACTATACAGTCCCAAGGATTTTTAAATCCTTGGAACAGACCCAAGGATTGTTAACTGTTTACAGAGTCGCTTTCCAGCTCTGCTCCTGTGGATGTTTGGAGCTTTATGTATTTCAAACACCGACAGTACTGAGAAGGAACGGTTCAAAACTGAAATGACTTTTTTAATTTTGAGGTTATGTATTGATTGAGTATCTTGTCACTCAAATTTCAAATTCGTTTATTTGACCACAAATTACTGTGAAATTTTGACCTGTCGAAGTTTACAAATTTTGTTTATCAATCAAATTAAACTTTGTGACGTGGCCATAGCTTTGTTTAAAACCAAGGCATTAGTCGAAGCCACAACCAAATAGGGACCAAATGAACAGAATTATAAATAAAGAACTAATGGCAAGTACTGTTTTAATAATAGAGAGTTTTTGAACCCCTTAAATTTTAGCACGTCGTTATCGTTATCGTTATTCTGCGCATGCGCAGTGCCTGAAAGAGTATCATTTTTTGCACTGTGGGTCTGGTTTTCGGCCCACTCACTTTTGAACCTAACCTAATCTAACCTACTTCATTTAATAACAAAAAAATACCTTCATGTGCTCGAACATAATACGCTTCAGACACCGCCAAATCATATGCAATATTTGTTTCTGAATCCACTATAATCAATATTTTATTATCCATAATAAAGGTACCTAATAAAAAATACGGTGCCTAATACAATAAATACAATAATTATTAAGTTTAATTAAATCTTCAAACTTGACAACTCAACTGACAATTTTCATACATAACCTTACAATATTTGAAAAGAGTTTGAAACACCGGAAAATTGGCTAGTGCTTGAGGGGGCAGGGGAATGAAAAATTGGTACTGTTCAGGTACATCAAACTTTTTAACGTGGAACGCTGAAGTACACTTCAGGAGCTCTGCAGAGCGCTCCTGGAGCGCTCTGGAGCGCTCCAGGAGCAGAGCTGGAAATCGGCTCAGGATTGCTCGATCGCTCAATTTTGTCATCCGCCTTTCTGACGTCATCGAAGATCTATGTAATCGAATTGTCGAAATATACCTATTTTCTGTTTGTTATATTTCACATTTGCAAAAGAATTTTCGTATTTGAATGATTATTAATATTATTATTTATTAAAGTTTGTAATAACAGTATAAAGTGTACCTATTTCTACAAGTTCGAGATCTTTGGATCTTTGATGACGTCATAATTATGGATTACATTGTAGTATAGGGATCGAGCAATCCTGTAAACAGTTAACAATCCTTGGAACAGACCCACATACTTAAAAGGGAAATATTTGCAACATAATATACATGAATGTGTAATGGTGGTTACATACCCTACCCTGATAAGGATAAATTATTTTTGCTATTTATTTCAAAATAGTGCTCAAAGTTTTTGAATATTTTAAATTTATTGTGATTGATACAAGAACATTATGGTTTTACATTTATTGTCCCTACATATTCAAATGAAATTTAAAACATTTTATCAAAGCATTCGTTCATTATTTTTAGGAAGTAGCAGTAAGAGCATATGAGTAACTATATTAGTCATATGAGTAAGAGTATAACATTTCCGATGGCTTCAGCTGAAGCTGAATGGTGCTTTTTTACCCTCAAACCTGATAAAAACTTTTTTAAGAAACACCATAAGAAAGGTATATTGTGGAATATGATTGTTGTGGCACGCCACTGATATCAGCCATATGATTGAATAAATAACCTGTTTTTTTATAATTTATAATAAACATGTATTTTTTACTTTGGTACGAAGACGCCGTGCCCGAACTAAGCCTTAAAAAGAGGACTATCGTTGCTAAATGAGGACGGTTTATAAGGATAAAGATAGTCCGACCTACTTAATCGTATTTATAATTTTGTAAGATTTTTACTTATTTGTAGCTTAATCTATATTTTATTTTCATTGTAAGTACAAAAATAATAATAATACAGTAATATATTTATTTTTTAACTTACCAGAAATATGGACTTGTACACTCCCTGTAAATCTTCTCTTCTGCAATAAAAGCTAATGTTTTTATTGTTAGGGTCTAATAATATCAATAATATTTTTCAAAAGGAAAATACCTTGAGTAAAATAACTTTTTTGAGTTTTTTGCACTCATACGAGTAGTAGTCGCAAGCTCTAAGAATGATTTTATCAAGGACAAAAATGTCCTTGGATTTTATCCTTATTGCAACAGTTTATAAGAAAGGATGCAGAGAATCATCATTATAGAGACCGGATTTTATACAATTACATTTGGCTATTTACAGATATTTAGGATTTAAAATCGACTTATTATAGTTTTGTAGCCGATAGTATTGTTATTCCTTCCCGGATTCTAAAGATAGGTGACTCTTTTAACAACAATAAAAAAATAATCTTTATACAGGTACAGGTACATATTTAACTCTTCAAACACGATACAACACTTCTTATGTACAATATATATATATGTAATTAAGTACACGGCCGAAAATATTTCGAAAACTGCAGTTATCTCTATTAGGTATTGTTTCTTCACTTATGATCGCTGGTGATTAATTGTCTTCTCTCGCGGGCATGCCGTGTCCTTTGTGCAGGCTGTCCCAGTGTGAGCGTACAAAAATTTACCAGGGGGTGGATCAGACCAAAATAAGAATAAAACTCATAAAAAAAATTCTCTGATGCACGACTAACGAGTTACAGGGTGTTATTTTGGAGAAAAAAACACAGTGCTCCACAGCCACTTTAAATGCCCTTTAACGTGGCATTGTCGGTTTTTTAATCCGACGTTTCGTATTTTTGCAACCATCATCAACTTAATTTTTTCAAATGCGGGCCTCATGTACTGACATCAGATTCTGAAAGCCCTTTTTATTCCGAATTCAACGATCAGTAAAACAGGTAACACTTAATGGTTTAACTGCGTTTTAGTTAAATACGCTCCGCAACAGAACAATTACGGTTGGATGAAATGAAACATTATGCCACCATTTCAAACTTTTCTTCGGTTGAAAACATAATTAATAGAAAAAAATACTAATGATTACACAATAAATTAAACACAAGACTAATGTGTCAAAAAATCAACGTTACTGTCAATCCAAATACGGCCATTATCACCAAGACAAAAGTATGCTTTGGAAAACATGGATGTGATAATGGCCGCAGGTATTTGATTTTGAATGGACAGTAACTCGGCAGTAACACTGATTTTTAGACACATTAGTTTCGTGTTTAATTTATTGTGTAATAATTAGGACCTTATTCCATTAATTATGTTTTCTAACAAAGAAAAGTTTTATGGTGTCATGTTTCATTTCATCCAACCGGAATTAATCTGTTGCCGAGCGTATGTATTAGCAGAAATATCCCGAAAGGAGACCAAATAAAAGGACTTTTAGCAAATTAGTTTCAAACCTTAAAGCATATGGTTCTTTTAAAAAACCTGTAAGTTTCTCGGCAAAAGACCAGCAATGAAGAAACAGTACATAATGTTCTTTTAGCCGTCACTGAGGATTCCGGTACATTAGTCCGGAGGATTGAACAAAACGTTGATATACCAAAATAAACGACACATTGGATTTTACGAAAACAAAAATTACATCCGTATAAGTACAGACTTAGTACGTAGTCCGTATAAGTACAGACTTGAACGTATTTTCAATAGACGAAATATTCATTATTGATCTGAAACCAATTACCGTTTAAACAAAATGTCAAGGCATCAACACCGTTTTGGTTTTAATATCTGGTCTGGTATTTTCGGCACAACGATTGTAGGACCGTCTATATTTACCACCAAACCATAGTATATAATGCTAATGTGACCAAACTTAACATCAGAGACTCATCTACATTTGCTGCAAAACGATTTAGTGGATGCTCTCGATAACACTAAAGTTAACATTATAGTTGTTATTATTATTAACATAATAACATTAAGTTGATGATGGTTGTAAAAATACAAAACGTAGGATCAAAAACCGACAATGCCACGTTAAAGGGCATTGAAAGTGGCCGTGGAGAAATGCCATCGGTTTTGATCTATAGGTCCAGAATTCCAGAAAAAAATAAATTTGAAAATCCAAAAATTCGGTTTTTCAAAATAACTCAAAAACCAAAAAGTGAATAATCGATTTTGAAGCAAAATTTTATTGTTCCCCTAATAGCGCAACTTTTTACCCATTTAACCAAATTTGTATATCTCTTGCCAAATAGTGCAAAAAACACGCGCTCTAATTATCCCAGGAATATGCTGCTTATATATTTATTTAAGTGTACCTATATGTAAGCTAAGAATTGTTGGAATTTAATTCTTGGGATGTCATCAATATAATTAGAGGTATTTGCGACTGCCATTACTTCACATCATAAGATAGATTAAGCATATATGAATAAAAAAAGTTGTATATTACATAGGTGTAAGTTAAAGCGCTTTTAGAATACGTCGAGTTATAGTAGCAGGAAATTTTCTAACAGCTTGACAACAGTAGGAGTCGAAATCATTGATTTTACTATCCATTTATTTAAAAATAAAATTGTAATATACCTAATTGTCTCTAAATTCCCTACAAACTTCACAAAAATTGTTTACTTTTTTTGTAATCACTTAAAAAAAGTTTGACGTGTTTCTAGTCTAGAATAACTTCAAGTGTATTCGACTTGCGATAAAATTGCCTGATTATTTTATAAATCGGTTTCACTTACCCCATAATATATTATGTTTTATTCATTTATGCAATACAAACTCTAACATCCTGCTACTACTGTTGTATTGTTATTTTAAAATAACAAAAATTGAAGTAGGCATTTGTAGTTTACACAAGAAAAATCAAAGATATCTATACTTACGCCACACAAAAACAATAAATTACTCACGTATCCTTTCGCGCTGCGTTGCTCTCCATAGAAACGCAGATTGAACTGGGTGCGGGCAGCGTGCCGAGGAAAACATCTAAAATGATGAGGGGAATCGATAAGGGGAACTTCAAAATTACATGTTCGTAACTGCCACGAGCGTCCCAAGAAGAAACAAGTAACCCGAAGTAGCTTTACGTTTCGTAGATATGGATCAGGGGGTTCGTACAGGATGGAGGATGGACAAAAAAACTCCGCACCCACTAATTTTAGTTTTTTATTAGTTAGGCATTGTTTTTTGGTAATAATTATAATATCTTTACTGTGTTATTTCTTGAATGTTTTTTATATTATTTATTTATAGTTTTCTTGTTTATCAAGAATATAATCCTTGTGATTGCCAACCGTTTTCTCCGCACAATAAATGTAATGATGATGGCCTTTATTTGAAGCAAATAATATGTTGCTGATCACCATGTGGACCACTATAATACTAATCACCATGTTAGTAGTGGTGAGAAATATACAGTAGTGCCCTTTTTTGGTTTTTGCTACTATCCCTCTATCTACTTCCATGGAAATGCCGGAGTAATGCAACGCCAGTCGGGGCACATAGTTCGTGGAGTAGTTGTTTTCGGCATCTCCTTCAAATAAACTAATCACCATATTTCAATTTAAAACCTACCAGCTTTCTACTTCTAAGGAAGGGACAAATGAGCTTCAAGTAACAGACCCAACCATATCCATATGTAAAAATTTAAACATCATCTCTACCTGATTTTGAAAACGTTCATTTTTTAAAATGTTGTAGCCACAAATTAAAATTACATGCTCTTACTTCATATGCATGATATGGTTTATAATATCTAATAAATTTTGAGATAATCTCATGTAAGGTAAGGTACAGGCACACGTATTTAATGTTTAATTATTTCTTAGAGATATTATATTAAAGATCCATTCCTTTTTCGAAATTTGTGCGATTTCGACCCAAGGAATTCTATGGCGCGCGTCTATGGATAGCGTGCATTGGCAGTAGCGGCCTAGTTTTAAATCCACGCCATAATTATGACAGTATAAATAATCCTACTAAATCAGCAATTCATATTAGTTTTCTCACGACATATCCGTACCTGTTGTTCCGATTTATGGTCAACTTAAATGATTTATCATTACGTGTTCCATTTTATAAAACACCGGCGAGGGGAGGGAATTTCGCCATCCGGTCCCGATAACCCAATTAAATTGGAGGAAGGCACGGAAGGGAAATAAAAAATAAAATTGCATGTCTAAATTAGTCGAAGAGATATTGTTGGGAGGATTACAAATATTTCATAGCCGAAAACGTTAATTGGATTGAAGAATAAAATAATACAATTCCGTAATCAGGTACCTACCCAGTGCCCAGTCTGCTTCCTAGAGGAAGCAACAAAAATGTTTTTTCTACGATCGCGCCAATTACTAGGTAGTAAATTTTTGCACGAGTTTTAGGAGAGAAACAGAGTAAACTATTTGTGGTAATTAAAGTGTACAAATATCTGATAAAAATTTCGTTCTCGTATCTTACCTATGTACTTACTTCAAAGATACGAGTGTGGCGTAGCTTTACAATCAAGCTGCACCGCACCTTTTTCCGGAAAAACGACACTTGTAAAAAAAATTGCTATTCGCTGTAATAATCTAATTGTGATGAAAGTGTAAAAAAATAAAAACTCTTACTGTCAGAGATACGAGAGTGTGATGCAGCTTTATAAACTCACGCTACACCACATCCTATTTCCGGGAAAACGATAACTGGTAGAAAAACGCTTGCTGTAATAAATTGTAATGAAAGTCTAAAAAAAATCTAATAGGTACCAATTTCGTTCACGTCTCTCACTTACTTTCAGAGAGACGAGAGTGTAGTGTACCTTTAGACTTATGCTACACCACGTCTCATTTCCGGGAAAACGATAACTGTTAGAAAAACGCTGTTTGCTGCAATAAATTGTACATATGTTGAAATTTGAGATGTTAAGACGGATTTCAGGAAAAGTTACATGTGTCAATATTTTTTAATGCATTTTTTTTATTATTTACCCTTCCTACAAAAGAAATAATCATTAAACATGTTTAAAATGGAAGGCCTTTTTTAGTGTGACACACTAGGATTTATTTTCAACGTTGAGAGTAAAACAAAACGAATAAAAAAAAATAAAAGTTTATTAATGCTCAAGGGACAATTAAAATAACAAACGACAAATAACAACGATAAATAATTTATTTAAAAAATTTGAAAAAATTTGTTTATAAACAAAATTAGAAATAAATTAACCAATAATTCATTATAAATAAATAAAATTTGGAACAAAAAATAAAAATAATAAAAAATTCTAGTTTAACGACAATAAATAATTCTTTTTACAAATAAAATTGTAAATAAATGAATCAATAATTCGTTATAATAAAATAAAAAATAAATTAAATTAATAAAAATTTCAGCGGCTTCAGTTGCCACGATTTTCTCCGTCACCTCTTTCTTCACTGCCATGATTTCCTCCATCGCCCCCTAGGCTGCCGCCTCGATTTTGTCCATCACTACATAATTTGCTGCGGTGGTGTGTGTTTTTAGCGACTACATTGCGAAAAATATAAACAACTCACACATTGATACTATATACACTGACCTGGCAAAGGCATTTGATAGAGTTAATCACTATATCTACTATGCAATGGGAAAACTACAGTCCTTTTCTTTTAGTGACAACTTGATACAGTTTTTAAGATCCTATTTTACCAACCGATCTAACTTTGTCAAATTTAATAATAGCGTCAGATAATTTTGTTACTAATTTAGAGGTTCCCCAGGGTTCTATACTGGGGCCATTGCTATTTGTAAATGTTTATTAACAATATATCTGATTATATTAAGCATGCTAAATTCCTGCTTTATGCTGGTGATTTAAAAGTCTATCTTGCAATAAGATCTAGTCACGACGTTGATAAGCTGAAGAATGATGTTGAAGCCATTTCTGTAGCACTAAATAAAATTAAAGACCTTGCTGTAATTTTAACAAAGCAATATTCATTCAACTGACACTTCTTACAATTAACTGCAGAATGTTATAGAAAACTTGGTTTTGTTTTAACAGCCAGTCATGATTTTACACCTAACACATCTGTAACTCTATTTAATTCATATAATATACGTTCTAAACATGAATAGTTGTTATATGGAACCCTGGAACTGTGATGTATACAGAGATGTTGGAAAAAATCCAGAAGAGATTTCTAAGATCACTGTATCCAAAACAACATGGGACTTATCCATTTTTAGTATCATATGAATACCAAAGAAACCCAGTTCAATGTATCTCTTTTAAGCGAGCGTCGTAAAAGTGCTCAATTTTTGTAAATTTTTAATATATAACATATAATAACATAAGTAAAAATAGGTTACTTTCTTGCCTGTGACATTCATTGTTATATAGTATGTGTGTTTAATATTTATGTAATATGTGTATTGTGTATGTTTCTGAATCTGTAATTTACTGTTGTAGTAGTCTTATTTTTCTACATGATCTCACGAAGTCTAATGCGTCGAGTGGGCTGTCCTGTCATATTACTGATAGATATTCTGCATAGAAGTTGTTATGTCTCTACAATTGAACACGTAGGTTTGTTTAAACTCTTTATTGCTAATATCAACTATAATGAGTCACAAAGTATGCCCAGTATAACTGTTAAGACCACGTCGGCACATGTCTTTGAGCCGCAAAATTTTTAAAATTTTCAAGGTCACACGTTTTCCTGGCACTTCTGAACATCAACAGGGAATTTCAATTGGGACCGTACACCTAATTCCCGGTACAACAATCACAGAAAATCCCCCATGCCCATGTGGCAATCCTATATAGTTCTCAATCATATATTGTCCATGCTTTATCCCCACCGGAAAGTAAGCACGGAAAACAAAAGAGTGCATTTTTTATATCACACACGTTTTTGTGTATACATTATTGTTAAATTGTCTTTTGTAACTTTTACTTAGGCTTGTTCCACTAACTTCAATATTTAAGTGTGGTGCTGGCCTACCTAATTCTTTTATTTTCAGTTTATCAGTTTATCCTCATAAGGCAGAGAACCAAATAAAGTTATTTAGTTTTTTGTAAAAACGAAATGCTATTCATTTTAGTAACAAGGTATAGGTATAATATCCGGGGACGCCTAAACGAAAATATTTACCCATGCCGCTCACAGAAATAAACGACCACGTACCAGTCATATAACGAAATATTACTGAATTTACTGCAGTGGCTGTTGTTGTTGCAGCCACATAAGCCCATATATTCGTGTACTGGGTCACGTGCCTGATTAGCCAATAAAAACAAAGACGCATGTAATTGTTCGCTGTGCACACATTTTTGTATATCAGGTTGCGTTTGCATATATTTAAGGGACTAGCTCGCATCGTAATAAATAATAATGTAAGCTCCTAAAATAGATTTATTTTAGCGCGAGAACATTTGGATTCTTTAAATTTTAAATATTTTGTATTTGGTTGATATTTAATATGCTTAAAAGCTTAAATACATAAAATTTTATGTGTTCCGCAGCTTCGCAGCTCTTATGGTAAAACCGCCACTGTAGATATGTCAATTTGTATCTTAAAGTGAATTCAATTATTTGCAAGCGTGAGAATTAGAAAACTTCAATTTTCAAATATGTTTTCACATTGCTAAATTGAAAATACCCATAGAAATGATTGTATTTTATTGCTTTTTTATGCCCCTATGTGTATTTAATTGCCCTACCTGGAGAAGTGCCAATTTGGATTTACTTATCAGAAGTTGGTCTAATTTTCTGGGATGGTACCTGGGAGGTGAGGATCTGCAAATGTTCTAAAATAAAAAAAATTTCCATGGCCAACAATTATTAAGGATAATATTTATTCTGCGGATAGTATCTATCTCAATTCCAAAGGAATACAACTTTTCAATTATAAATTTATATCCAAGTACAACAAGTAGTTTTTGTCAAGAGTAGTTTATTTAGAAAATTAAAAAATGAAATTAAACTGGACACAAGAACTTCAAACCCAAAATTATCTTTTCTGTACTTAGTTTTCACCGTTATTATTTAGTTGCTTACCGTCTAATCCAGTTAACGTACAAATTCAAGGTTTCCTACTTCAATATGTATAGAAGCAGAACTTGTAGCTTGTTGAGAAGTACTTGTAGCTACTCGAGAGGCACATATATAGCCCGTTGTAAAGTTTTATTTGACGTATCGAGTGGTGTAGACACATCTATTGTAGGTCTTGCATATTTGTCTATGGTTACAAAAAAAGAGAAAAGAACAATTATTAGAGGTATCATTTACATTTATTTATGTACATTAATAACATTAACAGCAAAAACATACTTTCTCAGCTAAATATCAACATAAAAAACCAAGAAACTAACAACTTGGTAGATATACATATATACCACAGACAGAAATACACACACATGTAAATAAAGTAAAATAAAGTAAGTAAAAGTAAATAAAGTTTAATTTAATATAATTTAATTTATTTAGCAAATTGCTATTCCTTTACAGTTAAAATATTATTCTTTACAATATAGAAATAATCCATTCAAACACATTTAGAACATACCCTTAATATACAACAAAAAGAGCACCTAATGTTCTACACCGACTATACAAAAATTCATGCATAAGTTCCTTTCAACATTCTCTTAAATGTACTTATATTTTGAATTAACTTAAATTCTTCACTAAGACTGTTATATTTCTTAATTCCCCTGCAGAAAATTGAGTTCTGCCCTGCACTTGTTCGATTCCTATGCAAAATGAAATCTTGTCTCCCTCTCGTATTGTAATCATGCACGTTTTGAAATGTTTCCAACAAATTTTGTAAATACTTATGTTCTTTCCCTAATTTAATTTTGTGAATAAAAACCAACACATTGAATTCCAGAAACCTTTGTACATTTATCCAACCCAAAGCAGCCAACATGTCCCCAATCCCTGTGTATCTATTGCTACCCAGTATTATTCGCATTGCCCGATCCTGCAATTTCTGTAAATGACCAATACCCCCTTGGCTAGCTAAATATAAAGTGAGAACATATCTTTGAATTTTTGAAATATTTGGTATTAGTTTGGCAATAAATTGACTGAAATAGGACCTCTAATTCAACAATTATAAAAAAAGCGCATCATTACAGACAAAAAAATTTACCACTGAAATCTCTGCGCTACATATCACGAGTCACCATAGCTAAAATTAAAATCATATCAATCTATAGTATAGGTCAATTAATACCATTTAGCTGGTGAAAAGCGCCAACGAAAAAGGACAGGGTGCGACATCACACTTTCTAATTTCAATAATGGGATAGGTGTAGTGCGCCATCTCATTGCTAGTGCACATCGGACCTTCATCTTCAAGGTATTCGTTGCCCTGGACTTTTCAGCATTCTAAAAAAAAAAAAAATCTAAATTTTCTTTAAAACATTTAATAATAAAAGGCTCTTATTTACATAAAAAGTGTTGTTTTATAAGTATTATTTAAACCTACATCTGAGAACAAATCTAGGAGACTTGCTGGTGGGTAAAATAGTTTTACCTTTTAGTATCACTATCACTGGCAGACGGAAATATGAAGCAGAGTTCTTTTTCAAATTGGTCTTGTTACGGTCTGCTTGAAATTTCAAATCCTCAATCAATTAATTATTAGATGATTTATTAACTTAACAATAATAACTAACAAAAAACAAAACTAAGAGGTTATGTTATGACTTTTATTTCTTTATTAATTCAAGCTACTTGTTATAAATAATAAACCTTTCAGAATTAGGCTTTAATTAACAAATTCCAGCACATATAGAATATATATGACAAGTAATAAATGACAATATTATAACATGTGAATTTATAAACAAACTTATGGATAATGTGATTTTATAACAATATATGACATTCTTCCCGCGGCTTTTGAGGCCGGTGGAAGACTTTACCAATTCTGTAGAATCCCATTTGGTGTTACAAATGGAGTAGCTTGCTTCCAAAGGGCCATAGACAACATAATCGAAGCTGAAAAACTAAAAGATACTTATTCTTATTTAGATGATGTTATTATATGTGGATTAAATCTGGATGAACATGATAAAAATTTAAAAAAATTTTTGGATGCTGCTGATAAATATAATTTGACACTAAATAAAGAAAAATGTCAATTTTCTTTAAGAAGCATTAATTTTCTTGGATATACGATAACTGCAAAAACTATTAAACCAGATCCCGAAAGACTTAAACCTCTCTTGGAATTATCGTTACCAAATAATATGACATCTCTACGTAGAATCATGGGTATGTTTGCTCATTATTCTAAATGGATTCCTAAATTTTCTGAAAAAATTAGGCCTCTTGTTCAGTCTACGACTTTTCCTTTATCTTCTAATGTATTACCAGCTTTTGAACAGTTGAAATTAGATATTTTAAATGCAGTAGTAAAATCCATTGATGATAATGCAGAATTCACCGTAGAAACAGACGCATCTGATTTTGCAATTGCAGCTACTCTTAGTCAGTTAGGTAGACCTGTGGCATTTTTCTCTAGAACTCTTTCAAGGAGTGAGTTAAGACATTCTTCAATTGAAAAAGAAGCGTACGCTATAGTGGAAGCCCTCCGTAAGTGGAGACATTTTCTTATGAGCAGACATTTCAAATTAATTACTGATCAACGATCCGTTGCATTTATGTTCGATAATAAATTACATGGTAAGATTAAAAATGACAAAATAATGAGATGGCGTTTAGAATTATCTTGTTTTTCATATGATATTGTCTATCGACCAGGAAAAGAAAATAATGTTGCAGACACTTTGTCACGAATTTCTTCAGCAATAACAGAACATTCTAATAAAGTTTTGGTTGATTTACATAAAGCCTTGTGTCATCCAGGAATAACTCGAATGTACCACTGGGTTAGATGTAAAAATATGCCTTTTTCTGTTGAAGATATTAGAAAGATAATATCATCATGTCCTGTCTGCGCAGAATTAAAACCTAGATTCTGTAAAAAACAAGGAGTTTTAATCAAATCTACTTCACCTTTTGAAAGATTGAATATCGATTTTAAAGGTCCATTACCTTCATCCACAAATAATAAATATATTTTAACTGTGATTGATGAATATTCAAGATTTCCATTTGCTTTTCCTTGTACTGATCTAACTTCAGCCACTGTTATCAAGTGTTTACGTCAATTATTTGCAATTTTCGGAATGCCGATGTATGTCCATTCTGATAGAGGAACATCCTTTTTATCGCATGAACTGAAACAATTTTTTGATACCTGTGGTATAGCAACCAGTCGTACAACATCTTATAATCCTCAATGTAATGGGCAAGCTGAAAGATATAACGGTATAATATGGAAAACTGTATTGTTAGCCTTAAAGTCTCAAGGGTTAAAGACAAGTCAGTGGGAAGTTGTTTTAGCAGAAGCTCTACATTCTATTAGATCCCTTCTATGTACAGCTACAAATACTACTCCTCATGAACGAATGTTTAGTCATCCTAGAAGATCGTCTAATGGTTCGTCTTTACCTACATGGTTATCCCATCCTGGTCCAATATTAATGAAAAAAAATATTAGGGCTAATAAATACGAACCTCTAGTGGAAGAAGTGCAGCTTATTGAAGCAAATCCAGAATATGCGCACGTTCTTCTTCAAAATGGTAAAGAGACAACAGTCTCTCTTCGTCAATTAGCTCCTCGTGGAAATACAGACTGGGAGAATACAAATATAGACGAAAGCATACACGAATGTCAAGAAGATTCCCAAGTAATGCCACAACCACAATCTGATCATCTGAAGACGAATGTCAAGAAGATTCCCAAGTAATGCCACAACCACAATCTGATCATCTGAAGATATCAGATTTGAGAAACCGCATAATAGAACATGAAAATTCTTTGGTAGAAAGTTATGATCTTTCTACGCAAGATTCAGACTCTTCTTCTTCTTCAGAAGGGAACGCTAGCACTTTAAGCACTAGAACTACTGTAATTGATCAAAATAATCAAGACAATAGTGATAGACCTCAGCGTAAAAGAATACCTCCTAAATATTTAGAAAATTACATTAGTAATTAATTAAGGCGGGAAGAATGTCATATATTGTTATAAAATCACATTATCCATAAGTTTGTTTATAAATTCACATGTTATAATATTGTCATTTATTACTTGTCATATATATTCTATATGTGCTGGAATTTGTTAATTAAAGCCTAATTCTGAAAGGTTTATTATTTATAACAATGCACCAGCTGTATCTCTGTCTCTTCGCCTTGTACTAAAAGGTTACGGTGCGTTCACCGCAAATTATTTAAGTTTTTATTTAAAAAATATTTTCCACATTTAGTCGTTATCTATCACAGAGAACAAACGTCGTTATTGAATTTTAAATTTGCCGCCATGATTTGGAGGAAAAATGGCGGCTCATGTCTTTACTCTCTTTATATAGGACTCTATTGCACGGTAGGAAAGTACGCCAAGTGCTAACAGCGCCGCAAGTGATGAACTACATAAAGTGGGGATAAGAAAATAGGGCATTTTTCGGGGGCATGACGTGCCATCCAATTGTCACGACATCCAATTGTCACGACCTCCACTTGACGCCAGATCCAACTTTGTATACTACACTCCGAACGTTGCCGAACAGCTATATTTGCATTTACCGCAGTTTGACATGCCATCCAATTGTCACGACCTCCAATTGTCACGAGATCCACACGCCACGACCACCAATTGACGCGTGATCCAACTTTATATATTGCAAGCCGAACGTTGCCGAACTCCGTCGCACGCGCTGTGTACTACGCTGCTTCAGAGAATACGAGAGCGGACGGTAGTCAACTCGTCCTCAAATCATTTTAAATAATAATGTAAGAGATTTTTATACCTAAAAAACCTTTGTTCATTGAATAAATTATTGCTTTATTTACGTTATGGTAAACTCGACATGGCATATTACTTATCTCTCTGCAATCCTCATTTAGCAGACACATAAAACATAAAAGTATCACCGCTAGCGGCCGTCGGTCGGCTACCTATTCTTTTTATAAATATTTTTCTGATATATTTAGGTAGCTACAATAAAAAAAATACTAAATTAGGTATCTAAGGGTGACGCTTGTGATAAGGTGACGGTGATAAGTAGGCCTATACCACACAACAAGACCTATCCTACCATTCTCGTAAATACTTTGGTATTCATGTACCTAGTTAGATTGATATCTGAAGTTACTGATTTATATATTGAGATGTGTAGGTCATGGGTACAAAATACAAAAATATTGTTGCTAACTTTACGGCTAACTATAAATAATAAAAGCGGTATAATTAAGTTATAATTATCTATAAAAACTTTTACTATTTCATCAAATTCAAAAGCACACATTTCCAAAATCGCTAATAGGTGAATAAAGTATATTTATTCAACCGAAGGAAGCACTCCAAATACATTAGTGTAGATTCTACACTAATCTATTCTACACTGTAGAAGTGTAGTAGTACACAAAGTGTAGAATTTATATCGTACACCAACTAATTTTAGTTGCAATAATATAAATTTCTATCAGTAAATTTGAAAAGATTAGAATTATGAAACCCTCAAATTCTATTCATCTTTTGCATTTCTGTTGCAGCTCCTGCAAAAAACCTCGTAAATCATAGAATGTCTTCAATGTCATTAAATTACGTCAACGACATTATACATTACCTATATTATAATAATAAAAAAATATGTAGCAAAAGTTTCCTTTGATGTTCGTATGTATACTGGCTTGCCTATCTATCAATTCAAATTATGCATATTTAGGGTGGCAGCTACCGATTTTTCATAATTGGAGCAACATTTCGCCCAGGTTGTAATTTTATTATAAAGAAAATCGCTCATTTCAATACTCATATATTTTCAAAAGTACCTAACTAGTAGAGAGAGGGGATGTCAGACATGAAGTTTCAGTTTTAATTTTGAATACTTCTGGTTTTCCCTTTTTTATTATTTTACAGGTTGAGTAATCCCAAAAAGAAACTACAATGAACACAATTTACAAACTTTAAATTTGTGTATTTAAATCTATTTGCATCTTTTCTTTACTTTTAATATCTTAAATATTTTTGTTTCCTTACATATTTGTAGAACTTCATAATATGACGGGTAAGATCACCGCCAACTTTTACAAATATTACTTTGTTAAGATTTGCCCTTACAAACAGTTTATACATTCTTCACATTTAAATAATTTTTATAATTATTTTCCAACAGAACCACTTATCGCAGGGAGAGTCAACCTTTTTATATCTACCGCCCACTTATGTATCTCTGTTAGTAGTACCAGAGACGTATAGATTCTCTATACGTCTCTGGTAGTACCTAGTAGTAGTAGTATAAGAAGCCTAAATATAAAACTTACCAAGAAATTTTATATCCTGAGACGCGTAGCGCCGAAGGATATAATTTTCGAGGTAAATAATGGCCTTCTCAACCGAAGTATATATAGTATTTTTTTTACTACTAATAGCCGAACTAACACCAAAAGATCTTATTTTTATTTTAAAATCAGCCATATCCCCTATTACTCAATCCAAGGACATTTAATGTCCTTGACTAAAACTTATCGAAATATCAAGTAGCCTGGGGCTCGGTTATCAAGGCAATGAATAAAACAATTGAAAATAGCTTTGTTCAAGCATCTGTCAGAAATAATCCCAGATTGTACGACGCATGCCCAGTTGCCTTTTAATGGAGTCAAAACGCAACTGGTCATGTGTCCTACAATCTGGGACTATTTTTGAGTGATGCTTGAACAAAGCTATTATTAACCTAGGTAAATAATGAACTACTTCTCATTACACAAATGAGGTAAATAATAAGGTTTTCTCATTAGTAGTAAAAAAAAGTTTTTATACCTATAAAACCTTTGTTCACTGTATAAACTATTGCTTTACTTACGTTATGGTAAACTCGACGTATCTGCAATTATCATTAAGCAAACGCATAAAAGTATCGTCGCTAGCGGCCGTCTGTCGGTTATCTGTTCCTTTTATCAATATTTGTCTGATATATTTAGGTAGCTCCAATAAAAAAAAATACTAAATTAGGTATCTAAGGGTGATGCTTGAACAAGTAGGCATATACCACACAACAAGACCTATCCTACTATTTTCGTAAATAACTTGGTATTCATGTACCTAGTTAGATTGATATCTGAAGTTACTGATTTATATATTGACATGTGTAGGTCATGAGTAAAAAATATTGTTGCTTACTTTACGGCCAACTATAAATAATAAGAGCGATATAATTAAGTTATAACTATTTATAAATACTTTTACTATTTCATCAAATTCAAAACCACACATTTCCAAAATCGCTAATAGGTAAATAAAGTATTATTACTCAACGAAGGATGCACTCCGAACACATTAGTGTAGAAGTGTAGTACACACAAGTGTAGAATTTATATCGTACGCCAACTAATTTTTGTAGCATACATAAATTTCTATGAGTAAATTTGAAAAGATTAGATTACCTACCTATAAAACCCTCAAATTCTATTCATCTTTTGCATTTCTGTTGCAGCTCCTGCAAAAAACCTTGTAAATCTTACAGTGTTATTAATGTCATTACATTACATAAACAACATTATACATTACCTATATTATAATAATAATAATAAAATATGTTACAAAAGTTTCCTTTGATGTTCCTATGATATTATTGGTCGTTTTAATTGTCTCAAAATTTAATTCTAAAAGATTGTGTATAGTGGCTTGCCTATCTATCAATTTAAAATTATGAATACTTTGAGTGCCAGCTACCGATTTTTCAAAGTTGGGGCAACATGGCCTATGTTGTAATTTTATTATAAAGAAAATCGCTCATTTCCTCATATATTCTCCAAAGTACCTAACTAGGAGAGAGAGGGGATGTCAGACACAAAGTTTCAGAAATTGTTTGG
The DNA here is from genome assembly GCA_963924545.1 of Pogonocherus hispidulus. Taxonomy (NCBI): domain Eukaryota; kingdom Metazoa; phylum Arthropoda; class Insecta; order Coleoptera; family Cerambycidae; genus Pogonocherus; species Pogonocherus hispidulus. The sequence continues at coordinate 39,968 of OZ004697.1, read as the reverse complement.
ATATTATAATTATAAATAATAGATGACACTATAAAGGATCAACAGAATTACAACTTTTAACAATTACAAATCGGCAGCATAAAAAGTTTGAAAACCACTGGTCAAAGTAGTTTTACTTATTTAATCCATAATATCTATAATACACTGCGATTGTAAAATTTAAATCTAATACGTACTATTTTCAAATACCAGGTGAAAAGATAGATAATTAACAATACGAATAAAATAGAAGATATACCTACGTATTTAGGTACGTACCTATGATCACTGATGTTACTATTTAATTTTTATTTGTATACTTATTCTTATTAGCTATAAATAAAATACGTAAAATATTGTTAAACAAGTTTATTGGTTGATAAATAATATAGGTAGGCAACAAAACAAAAATTTTATATAAACTATTTTACAATAAAATTAAATTAAAACAAAACAAGGACAAAATATTTAGAGCATATAACAACTTTTTTAATTGAAATTGAATACCCTGTATATTTCTCCATATTTGGATTCTATATTAATCTGTAGGGGGACTTTATATAATAAACCTTATTCCTAAAATGTACATTTTTAAACAAAAATTTGACGGAAGCAGACTCGGCACACAAAATTTATCTGTATACTAGTAGTTGGGCTGCTGTTTGTTGTTATCACACACGTGACTAATGTGTAACATTGTCGACGACAATGTACATGGTTCATTGTTAGTAACATCCGCTGTTAGAAAACAGCAGATCATACTGTTCATGTGTTATGTACTGAAATTAGTGACATTTTAATATAAATCATACAAATATGCATGATCAGTGTGTGCAAAGATCTACCGGCCCAACATGAAATAACCTGTCGGCTAAATTATGACTATCCGACAAATTTTTGATGTCTCGAAAAGTCAACATTTCAGGAATACGGATTATTATACTAAGTGGCCCTTGGCCCTACAATTTAATGTAGAATTCAAATATGGAAAAATATACAGGGTGTTCCATTTAAATTCAGCAAGTTGTTATCTACTTCCGGTACAAACACTATGTACTTACTACATGTAATAATTTTAGAAAGAAGTTTCTGAGACATGAATCGTGTAAGCTCCCGGCGGGATACACTGAACATACTAAATTAAATGAATACCCGTAAAGGGTCAACTCTTATTGGATGCCTACATTCTGGACATCTAGTAGACATATCATCGTCGTCTTCGTGAGTCCTCCTTCTAAACTGCCGAATGCAAGTATCGCATAGAATTAGATGATTGCAGTCCCTTAAAAGCTGTGTCCTAGGTCGCATCAAACATACTGCACATCTGGCTAAGCGTGCCATTGTTGCATCATCTATGTCTAAAAGGAATAATAAAATAAATAATTGAAACCATAGAATTACTGCTGTAGCCCTCAAAGGAAAACAAATGTAAACATGGTTTTTTTGGTGTTTTGGTACTTATCAGTGTATTGTAGGTAAGGTAAGGAATGTAAGATGATACTTGGCTGGAACAGAACTGGGTGCAATGTGTAAGGTACAGTATTATTAATACTCCCATTTTCATGCTGCATTGGATTGAATTTATGTCCTCCGCTTCTCAGCGAGCAGCAAGAAATATATATATAAGCAGAAAGTAAGTATATACCTGCCGCTATTTCATACGTAGGTATGAGATTCACCAGGTGTGTCTAAACTAATTATACGAAAACCCTTTTCCAACTTTACTATAGATATGAAATTTAAATAAGCAAAATCATCAATCCTTCAATCAATTTGAAAGATATGGAAATATAAATAGTTGTTTACCAACCTCTATCGTAGGTCGCTGCTTCCTGACCGGCGTCCGTCGGACTCGAGTACGTACCTACAGGTATTATTTACAGTTTAAAGTATTATTTCTGTATCTTTTTCTTTTAATAGACTTGTCTTTGTGACGTTCAATGTACCTACTATTTGTACTTTATAAATTTTATGTTACTATTTGAAACTGTATTGAGGTTTTAATTATGTTATCGCTCTAATTGTGCAAATTTGTTTTAAGTGACTTACCTATGTAACCATTTTTAATGTGGTTACATCAATAAAGTATTATAACTTACTATCATCATTATTATTATTATCATATTTATTATAACAATCGTGTAAGGTCCGTCCAGCTTTGATGTTACTAATAACACATTTCTTGATAAAAAATGGTCTGTTTAAATGAAGGTGATATTTTCTAAAATAAAAAAACCACGTTTTCAAAAGTGTTTATACAAATAGACACCAACACATAGATAAGTATTAAAAATATTATTGAAATGACAATTAATACTCCTATTAATATAAAGAAGAGCCTTGTTCAATGCCTACACTTACGGTAGGGCTATATTTATTCCTTTGTAGGTAAACTTTATTGAGAAAATTTGGTAGCCACTACTTTTAACGGCATAGCGCCTACTTATTTCAAACGTTTAAAGAGAAAATTATCAAGTTTATCAAACAATGTACATAGTGAGTCCAGAGAAACCCATGAAATGCATTGTGTATATAACACGTATAAATGAATAAAATCCTGAAAATATTTTGTTACTTGTTACAAAATTCATTTCTTTTCAACTTCAATCTTGTACACCTCACTTTTTAACTAACAACAAAATTGTAAATGTAAACCATTTTAATGTAACGATTGTTTATATTTATGTGTAAATATAATAAACAAAAAACAATTAATTGTTTACCAATCACCATCAGCAGCCGGGAGGCAGCTTGCTGACCGGCGGCCGTCGGCCGCGAGTATTTATAATATATCAATCAGCAATCGTCCAAATGCATCCAGTATTCTTTTAACTGATAATAGCTTCCTTTTTTGCAGGACTATTCCTAAATTAATAAATCGCGAATCTGATTATTTTACAAGAAACTGGTACATTTTTTATTGTACTTACTAACATTTTAAGATGTATGCAACAAAATACACGATCATTCTCAAAAACATATTTTTGTCACATACCTAATAAGGTTTTTGAAATTTTTTTAGAAATATATGGTCCTGGGTAAAAAAGGACGCCGAGAACGGTGGTAACATGAGAATAGAGATATTTTCAAAATTTCAACCCCCTTCCACACCCGCTGTCCCTCGGGGGTGGCGCAGGGGGTTGAAATTTTAGAGGGTAGTAGGTTACCCTCCACAGAGGCTGTATACCAAATTTCAATGTCCTGTGTTTGCTCATTTCCGAGATATGGCCCCTGTTCCCCCTCGGGGGCAGCTCCGGGGGTTGAAAATTTTCAGGTTCATAGGCCATCCTGAAGAAAGACTGAATACCAAAAATTGTTTAAAATGGGTTTGTAGTTTCAAAAATATTGCGAAAATCCCCTCAGTCGAACTGGAACGACAAAAGCTTTACCGAAGGTGAAATTTAAGAAACTGCGACAATTACTTGGTGTTACCAGAAACCAAGATTCATAGGAAATGTGTAGTAGTGTAGTGCATAGTGACCTTTTCGTAAATGAAATATTTTTGTATTTTTAGAAATAACTTTGTGAAACTCAAAAAGTGGGAGTGTTGAGCATATCATGTTTTGTAGTTTCACAATATTTGTAATAGTAGTAGTACCCTGATGTTGGTAGCGCTGTAATAGGAGTTGTTCTATTTATATGTACTCTGTATATAAGTCAGTGTTCCTAATGTTCAGTAGATTGTGTCTAGTTCTAGTGTAGTTCTATGTATATGTTCTGATGAACGACTGTTTCAATGTGTAGAAGTAAATTAAAGCTTTTGATCTAACAATCATTTACTTTCCGTATCATAGATAGGCAAGCCAGTATACATACGAACATCAAAGGAAACTTTTGCTACATATTTTATTATTATATTATAATATAGGTAATGTATAATGTCGTTGACGTAATTTAATGACATTGAAGACATTCTATGATTTACGAGATTTGAAATGCAAAAGATCAATAGAATTTGAGGGTTTCATAATTCTAATCTTATACCTACTATTGCAACTAAAATTAGTTGGTGTACGATATAAATTCTACACTTTATGTACTACACTTCTACAGTGTAGAATAGATTAGTGTAGAATCTACACTAATGTATTTGGAGTGCTTCCTTCGGTTGAGTAAATATACTTTATTCACCTATTAGCGATTTTGGAAATGTGTGCTTTTGAATTTGATGAAATAGGTAGTAAAAGTTTTTATAGATAATTATAACTTAATTATACCGCTTTTATTATTTATAGTTAGCCGTAAAGTTAGCAACAATATTTTTGTATTTTGTACCCATGACCTACACATCTCAATATATAAATCAGTAACTTCAGATATCAATCTAACTAGGTACATGAATACCAAATTATTTACGAGAATGGTAGGATAGGTCTTGTTGTGTGGTATAGGCCTACTTATCACCGTCACCTTATCACAAGCGTCACCCTTAGATACCTAATTTAGTATTTTTTTTTATTGTAGCTACCTAAATATATCAGAAAAATATTTATAAAAGGAATAGGTAGCTGACCGACGGCCGCTAGCGGTGATACTTTTATGAGTCTGCTAAATGAGGATTGCAGACAGATACGTAATATGCCATGTCGAGTTTACCATAACGTAAATAAAGCAATAATTTATTCAATTAACAAAGGTTCTTTAGGTATAAAAATCTCTTACATTATTATTGAGGACGAGTTGACTAACGTCCGCTCTCGTTTTCTCTGAAGCAGTGAGTGATGCAGTGCGACGGAGTTCGGCAACGTTCGGCGTGAAATATATAAAGTTGGATCAGGCGTCAATTGTGGGTCGTGGCGTGTGGATCTCGTGACAATTGGAGGTCGTGACAATTGGATGGCATGTCAAACTGCGGTAAATGCAAATATAGCTGTTCGGCAACGTTCGGAGTGTAGTATACAAAGTTGGATCTGGCGTCAAGTGGAGGTCGTGACAATTGGATGTCGTGACAATTGGATGGCGCGTCATGCACCCCATTTTTCATTAAGTGATTTCCCCCTGGCGCGGCGTATATGCATCGTACGCGCGCGTGCCGGGAACCGCAGATTATTAGAGGCTTGTTTTGGTTCTCACACGAACCGGTTCTGAATCGTACTGAGCACGCGCAGTTTAAAAATTCGAAGGCTTTTTTCAAACTGCGCACGCTCAGTACGATTCAGAACTAGTTCTTGTTATAACCAAAACAAGTCTCTAAAGCAGGGTTGCCAAGTTGGGCGACATAAAATTCCATTTTGCGATAGAAATTTCCGTTTTGCGACAGGCGATAAAATGGGCGATATATAAAATTACGATGCGATGAATTGGGCGAATAGTTTTTTACGACCTGTTGTGTTACAGAAAATCAGATATCTGATTTCTGTGTGTTCTGCTCTCTATTATAGGAACTCAGGTAAACCATTCTCTAATCTGTGGTCTGTGACTAGCCTATGGTTCGCTATTCAGTGGTGCTATGTCGACGTTCACGTTCAGTGGTTATGTTTTGGCGCCAGGCTAAAAAAATAAGCTCCCTAATGGTTATGTATATTTTATGTAAGAATAACTTATGGTTCATGGAAATAAAGCAGAGTAGTTTCGAGTTTCGAGTACTGTTTATGTTAATCATCGGCCACCTTACAGTTCAGGTGTGGCGTGAACAGGTAAAACTAAGTACGTAAATAATTATTACCTAAAATTCGAAGATCGTGGCTGATCAAGACCACATACAAGAAGATGCAACAATTTCTGGCATAAACGCTAGCGGAAGTGGTACTACGGCAATTACAATCGATGATTTGGTACAGGCCACAATTAAAGCCATGATTTTACATGAGAAAGCAAGGTCTGAAGAAAGTGCCAATAAACCTGGGTCTTCCGGACAAGTAACAACTTCAAGTATTCCTGAAAAAATTACAAATACTGAGTTGGCTGCTATTTTACCAGAATTTTCCGGAGGTCAAGATGTTAAAATATGGCTTGAACGTGTTGACTCCGTCCAATCAGTTTACCATATATCTGATAAATTAATACAACTGTAGCAGTCGGCAAATTAACAGGAACGGCGAAGAAGTGGTACCTTTCTAAGGTAGACTATATAACTATGATATGGACCGACCTTAAAGAAGAAATTTGAAAGTCGTCATTGGAGGCGTAACAAAAAGTTCACAGAATATTTTCAGGATAAAGTATCCTTAGGTAATACCGCATGTGTTGATGAGACAGAGATGCTAGACTATGTTATAGATGGGTTTGAGGACATTACTCTGCAAAATCAAGCGCGTATGCAGAATTTCCAATCGCTTGAAAATTTGTAAAGTGTCATGAAGAATATGTCAGATCGTAGTGCTTCAAATTATAGCAGAGGTCCCAAAACGTCTTCGTTCAGTGGGCAACAAAAACAAAATTCGACAGCAAGCAGTTCAAATATGCATGCAGTAAAGTGCTATAACTGCAATAAAGAAGGGCATATAGCCAATAAGTGTGATAAACCGAAGAGAGTCTCTGGAAGCTGCTTTGAATGTGGATCTACCCAACATCGTGTACGCAATTGTCCTGAGAAGAAACGAACGATGTCACCCAATTCAACAGCTATGTACATTGAGAAAAAGGCGATTGTACCTGCATATACCGTGGACGTGGAGCTATCTAATGCGATGAAAGGTATCCAAGGAATCAGATACAGGTAGCCCGATTTCATTAATAGCTTCTGATCTTGTTTCACCTTTAAATATTTTACCCTTCAATAACAATAATGTTTATGTGGGTGTCAACGGGTCACCATTAACTATATTAGGCATGTTTTTAGATAGAGTAGTCATTGGAGATGTAACTGTTAACATTTCATTTCATGTAATTCCGTGTGACTGTATAAGTTATAAAATTGTTCTTGGTAGAGATTTTATTTCGGACTAATCGATTAGGGTCGTGTTCGGTGAGAATGTAGAAATAAGCAAAGTTACCAAACCTGAAGTAGAGTCAGATTTGCTGAATGAAATTTTAATGATAAATGACATTAACACACTACCCGAACCGATTTTGAATATGGATCCGTCTTTAAGTCCTGGCAATACAAATTTAATTAAAGATATTTTTCATAAACAATACTTGTTTGCGCAGAGACCATTAAAACCTAAGGTCGACTTCGAAATGAAAATTAATTTAAAGTCAGATGTTCCATTTTATTTTAAGCCGAGAAGGTTGTCAATTTTTGAACAAACTGCTGTAAGAGAAATTTGTCAAGATTTATTGGATAGGAATATTATTAAGCCTTCTGATTCTGAGTACAGTTCACAAATTGTTTTAGTTTAAAAGAAAAATGGATAGATTAGAATGTGCGTTGACTTTCGTGAGTTGAATAAAATTACTAAAAGAGACAATTTCCCGATTCCGAATATTGAAGAGCAGATTGACCGGTTACGAGATAAAGTATATTTTACAAAGGTAGATTTAAAGAATGCTTTTTTTCATGTTAAAGTTAATCCGGATTATACTAAATATTTATCTTTTGTAACACCGTTTAGACAGTTTGAATATATGAGAGCACCATTTGGTTTTTGTAATAGCCCTGTTATATTTATGAGGTATATTAATAAAATTTTCAACGAGTTATTAAATACTGGCGAAGTAATAATTTACATGGACGATTTAGTACTTGCAACCGAAGATTTTCCTACCCATAAAAATATTTTGCGTAAAGTTTTTAAGTTATTAATCTATAGATAATAGATAGATAATCTTTTATAGCTGCGTTTAGAAAAATGTTATTTTTGTAAAACCAATATTGAATATCTAGGGTACTTTGTAAGCAAGAATGGTGTTACTCCAAACCCAGACAATATTAGAGCAATTACCGACTATCCAATGCCTAAAAATAGAAAAGAACTGCATAGTTTCATTGGTTTAATTTCATACTTTCGTAAGTTTATAAAAGGTTTTTCTATTATTGCAAGGCCATTGTATGACTTAATAAGAAGTACTTCTGAATTTGAATTTAGTCATGAAGCTTTAGAAGCATTTGATAAGCTTAAATCGATAATGTCTAGTAAACCAATTTTATGTATTTATTCGACTTCTGCTGATACACAACTGCACTGTGATGCGAGTTCGCTAGATTTTGGTTCTATATTATTGCAGAAGCAATCTGATGGAAATTATTACCCTATTTTCTTTTATAGTAGGTGCACAACGAAAGTAGAATCGAGATACAGTAGTTATGAACTTGAGGCCCTTTGTATAGTAAATTCAATTAAGAGATTTCATGTTTATTTACAAGGTATTAAATTTAAGGTTATAACGGATTGTGATTCATTTCGATTGACTTTAAGTAAAAAAGATGTAGTCCCGAGTATGAGATGGGTATTATTTTTAAGTAACTACGATATGAAATAGAACATAGACCGGGTAATAAGATGAAGCATGTAGATGCGCTCAGTAGATGTCATAACATTCTTGTTTTAGAAGAAAATAGTTTTGAACAAACATTGAGTATAAAACAACAGACTGATCCCGACATTTCAGAATTAAGAAACATTTTAGAGACTCAACAACTACCTTTTTATGAACTTAGAAACGGACTTGTATACCGGAAAAATAAAAATAGAGACTGTTTACTATTTTATGTTCCAAATGTAATGATACCTAACGTTATAAGAATTTATCATGATAATGTTGGTCATGTAGGCGTAGAAAAAACCTGTGAATTAATTTTAAAAACATATTGGTTTCCGAAATTAAAAGAAGTCGTTAGGAATTATATAGGAAATTGCTTGAAATGTATTACTTATTCACCAAACATGGGCAAAGTTGAAGGAGAATTACATTGTATTCCCAAAGGTAATGTACCATTCGATACCATTCATGTAGGTAGACCATTATGGCCCATTAAACAAATGTGGGAATGGTGATAAGTATATCTTTTACGAAGGCGTAGTTGGGCCACACTATTAAATTTTTTCAAATTCCGACTTTAAGGGAATCCAATTTATTGCACAGGATGTGACTGTGTTAAAGGGCATAGGGTCATATTTGTATAATAACAAATAACCTAGTTCATAGAGATATGAAATCACAAGTCACCAACACCCCTTATCCTCTAGATATCTTGAAGTATGGTCATTCGCTCTTCATAACCATTCGGAACCAATCATATTTATTGTTATTATAATTTATAACATTTCTTATTTTAATGATGAATTAGTCTACTGTTTAGGCAGACGCATTTCGTAAAATAGATTAAATAACATAATCCATACAAACTGGACAGAGATTACAATTTTTGTAGTCTTTGCAAAATATCTCGCTTACTATTAAAGATACACGGACGCTGTTTTTATAATATTGTGATACTTTTTTGAGGAATGTGTTTTTCCAGGTCCCTCACTACAGAAACAGTTTGAAAGTCCTATAGAAATTTTATGTAATTTGATAGGTGTGGTGATAAGATTTAACCCGAAGAACTGCATTATACAGCCTGTCCCGTTTTCGTTGTCTTTGGAGAATATCTTGCTTATACACTCTGTTATTTTCTTGAGAAACAAAAGCTGTTACAAAGAGAGCTTATGACCGTACAAAGCGTAAATTTCATTTTTACAGATTCAAAGGATTGTATGAGTCTTTATGCATAAAAAATAATAATTTTTTATTTTGGCACAGGAAAAGAACATAAGGTGTGCTTTCTTTCAAAATTAATCAGAACGGTGTTTCTCACCACCACTAACATACTATGCAGATTCCCTTTAGATCATCATGTCGCAACATATGGTTCATCGAGTACACTTGGTATATATTTTCGAATTTCTGATTAATTTTGAAAGAAAGCACTTCTTTCAAAATTAATCAGAAATTCGAAAATATATACCAAGTGTACTCGATGAACCATATGTTGCGACATGATGATCTAAATCTGCATGGTATGTTAGTGGTGGTGAGAAACACCGTAGTGCCCTCTTCTGATCTGTGCTAGCACATCATCATTACTACCACTACGACATCGTTCACCGAGTCCACTATCTATGGTACTTTGATGAGCACAGAATAAATGCAAAACCGGTCAGTGTCTGGTGGTATTCGGCATCTCCTTCAAATAAATAAATAGGATCGTCTTTCTTAAAAACGATAGAGGTCAAAGTTATAATGATACCTGCAGAGAAGCAGGTCGCTATCTATTTGTCAATTAGAAAATAATTCTTAGACGGATAGAAGCGAAGACCAGAAGAGGGCACTACAGTGTTTCTCACCACTACTAACATACCAGATGCCCTTTAGACAATCATGTTGCAACATTGTTCATTAAGTCCACTACCTATGGCACTTTGATAAGCACGGAATAAATGCGAAACCAATCAGTGTCTGGTAGATGGTTTTCTACTACTACTAATTTCTTTACAATTTTTTATAATTCTGAATCATTTCTTATGCATAAAAATTTATAAAGACGCGCAATCTCTTGTAGGTATGCGTCAAGTTTTTTTAGAAAATGCCAAATTTCTCCGAAGCGGCTAGGTTTAGGTTCATGGTATGCTTGAGCGTTTGACTTTTTAGTTTTACGCTATTTAATAAAATATAAAAATTTACAGCACGTTCCATTAAAAAAAATATATTTGCCACTATTAAAGAAACACCCTGTGCATCCCAAACTAATTTTAGAATGATGTGCAGTTAGTTTCATGTTTTTAATTTTTTTTTGCATTTTTAATAACAGATTTCTCGAACATTTTCGCACTATTAGCCTACCCTATATAATAGAAATAGGGTTCGATCCCAGTTTGCGAAACTCGCAAAAACTGCGTTCGTGTATCTTTAATAGTAAGCTCGTGTATCTTTAATAGTACTCTGATTTTCTTGCAGGGTTAGAGAATTATAGGTCCCCAGCAGCGATGATGGCAGGAAGGCAATCGGAACCTTCGACTTCGGGGGCGAGGACAAAACGTGTGGACAGTCCAGGTGCTCCCCCATGAAGAGACAGGCGATCACTGAAGACTGAAGTGTCCAATAAGGTTAGGTGTTATAATTGTCAGGAGTATTGGACACACATCAGTAAACATTGTTCCCATCCCAAGAGCAGTAGGTGTAGCTGGTGTGGAAAGGAGGGACACTGGTTTAACAACTGTGCAAGTAGGCAGGAGTATGTTAGGAGGAAAGGTGAAGAGGTGAAGGAGGGAGACAAAGAGAAAAGAGACAACTCGGTCAAGGTTAGACTGGTGAGTACTACATTAGATAATACATACAAAAAGTGCGTGTTAGAGTGTATGTAGATACAGGGTGTCAACATAACTTGATGTTAGGCGAATGTACTGATGAGCTGGCGTTACAGGTGACCTCAGATTCGGTGTTTTTGAAGGGACTTGGTGGAGGGTTAGGCGCCTGCACATGGATATACAGAATGTTCCATGGAGATAAATGGCATCACCATGAGCATTACTGCGCTTGTTACTCTTTTGTGACATATCTGATGCTGACTTAATTCTAGGGCAACCAGCAATAGGAGAGAAAGGTGTTACGTTGGTGGTACAAGGTGGAAAGGCAACTTTTGTTAAGGAGACAGGCGTGGAGGACCCATTCAAGGATATGTGCCTAGAAGACGACGAAAAAGATAGGAGGTACCTTGTGACGTTGCAAGAGGACGTTATGCTGGAACCAAGCACAACAAAACAAGTAGGTGTGTGTGTGGTAAACACACAGGAAGGTGAGGAGGTTTTCTTGGAGGCGAAGTTGTTTGAAACAGGGAGCTATACTGTGGGAATGCCCAGTGGAGTGGTGAAGTGTTTGGGTGAGAAGGCGCAACTATTGGTGACAAATTTGGGGCCGCAGCAGCTTCAATGGAAGGAGGGCCGAGTGGCGGCTAGAGCTGTTAGGTGCAAAGAGGTGGCTGGACGAGGAACCAAACCAGAAAGAATCTTAGGGTGAGTAACATCCAGACTATTAATTTTTTAAAACTTAATATAGGTGATATAAGCAACTTTGACAGAACTAGGTTAGTAGAGTTATTGACACGAAAGGCGTACTGTTTTTCAATGGGTGAAGGTGATTTAGGTTTGACACAGCTAGGTGAAATGAAGATTAAATTAGTTAAAGATGTACCTGCGTATTAAGGCCGTTTGTTACTTTATGATATTTTTCCAACAATTCTTAAAATAATTACTAAAAAAATTTCATAATGAATATCCATCAATTGCAAACAGTAAATTTATGTATAAATTTTTCAAGAAATTTTTTAAGAAATTATTTTCAACATGTTCTATTTTCTCGCCGAAATCGACGCGGATATCTGCGCATTGCACGACTTTCAATTATAGTCAGCTGTTTGAGTTTGACTTGACGATTAACGATAACGAATAGGAAATAACCTCAAACCTCAACTTAAATTTACTTTATCTATGTGCGAGCATGTGTTTTGTTTGTAATGTACCTTATTATTCTGATCTCAGGATCAAAAAATCTCAGGATCGTGACCTATATTCTTAAACTTATGAAAAATAACAACAGATGGTGCTGAAACAAGAAGCTTACTGCGATTGCGTATAAATGAAAAATGGAAAATAATTTAGTTAACATTGCAGACAGGCAATTTACAATTTTCAAAATAATGTTTTTAAAAAATGCACCAAGAAATTTTCTGTGAAATTATCTGATAAATATCGTGAAGTTACAAACGGCCTTTACAGGCCATATATGCTGTCTTGTTCGGAGAAGTTCAAGGTGAGAGAAAAGGTGCAAGGGCTTCTAGATAGTGGTGTCATTAGGGAATCAAATTCGGCATATGCTAGTCCCATAATTGTGTGTGTCGATTATAGGGCGCCGAATGCTATCACAGTAAAATGTAGGTATCCCTTTTTATTAATTGCAGATCAGCTGGACCAATTGGCAGGCAGGTTAGGTTAGGTCGGCTCCGTCATGATCGTGTTGGCATACATGGATGAGTTGCTGATCCCATCCGAGACAGTTGAAGATGGTTTAGCTCTTTTAGAACAGGTGTTAGATTTGATAGGGCAAGCTGGTTTTAATCTAAATGTGGCGAAATGTTTATTCTTGAAAACTTTCATTGGATATTTAGGACATGAGGTGAGTGGAGCGGGCATTCAGCCAGGATCCAGGAAGGTGAAGGCGGTAGCTGATTTTCCAGTGCCAACAGATGTTCATAAGGTGCGACAATTCATCGACTCAGCTAGCAAATTAGAGTTAGGTGGCATATTGTTTCAGGGACAACCGACAGGCACTCTACAGGTGATTTCTTATTTTAGCAGGTTGACAATGAAGGCCGAGGCAATGTACCATAGTTATGAGTTGGAGACCCTTGCCTTGGTGAAATCGGTCAGGAGACTTAGGGTTTACTTGCTAGGAGTTCATTTTAAGGTGGTAACCGATTGTTTTGTAGTAAGGGCGACGTTGCTTAAGCGAGATTTAGTACCAAGGATAGCTAGGTGGTGGTTGGCAATTCAGGAATACGGCATGGAGGTGGAGTATCGACCAGGTGATAAAATGAAACATGTCGATGCTCTTAGTCGTAATCCGGTGCAGGTGAATCTGGCGACCATTGGTGAAGAGGATTGGTTTAGGACAGTTCAATTACAGGATGAGAAGGTACAGGCACTAATTAAGTCACTGGAAGGAGATAAAGCTGATAAGGATGTGCAATTAGCTTTTAAGGTGAAGGATGGGTGTTTGTGGCTTATTACGGGGGAAGGTGACAGGTTGAATGTTCCTGCTATTGCAAAATTTAGCTTGTTGCGTAAACATTATGATGACATTGGGCATCCAGGATTTGAGAGGTGTTCTAGAGGTGTTTGAGAGGACTTCTAATAAAAACTTATTGGTTCCCAAAGATGAGGTGTTTTGTGCACAAATACACGACAGCATGTTTAAATTGTGCATATGCGAAAGGTGCTCATGGGCGAGGTGAAGGATTTCTCCATCCTTACGAAAAGAAGGCGGTCCCTCTCGATACGGTGCATATTGACCATCTAGGTCCATTTGTTAAAAGTGTGAAACAGAATAGTTACTTGCTGGTAGTGGTAGACGCGTTTACCAAATACACGTGGGCAAAGCCTACTAGGCCTTTGAGTTCTGCAGAAACTATTGAGAGGCGAGATGGGACGAACAACTGCCAGAGATTCTATGGGGAATCCATCACACTATAAATGCCAGCACAAGATTTTCCCCAGTGTGATGGCACTGCTACACAAGGGCCAAAACGATTGCATGCAGACAGGTATCAGGCAGGTGCGAGATTGCAAAAGACAGCATCTCCAATGAAGGCGAGATATGATAGGAGACCTAAGGTTGCAACCGAATACAAGGTGGGTGATTTAGTCTTGTGGTGTCAGGCGGCTACTATGTTGGGTGAAAAGGGTATCAATAGGAAGGTGTCAAATAAGTATGATGGTCCATACAGGAGAGTGAAGGTGTTAGGGAACGACAGGTATGAGATTGTGTCTTTACAGGGTGTTAGGGGTTATAAGTGATTCAAGGCAATAGTTGCGGTAGATGCTTTGAGGCGCTATCAGAGTGGTGCAATTAATGTGGGTGATGAATCTGATGATTCGTTAGGTGACTACGAAAGAGATCAGTCAGGCCAACAAGATCTGATTGGACTCTTAGAGAGTTAGGTGAGAATTGTGTATTAATGAGGACATTAATTTGCAGGATGGCCGATTAAAACCAAACTAAGGAATCGGACAGGCGGCGACATCTGATGGTCAAGAAAGGTGGCTCGACGAGATGAATTGTAAGGTGGGCAAGAGACTGACAGCTGGCCTGGTTGGTTCAACGGACAGGCATTACGCGGGGTTGGTGGTGGGGTCCTACGTGGCGACGAAGGCGAGCTGTCAATAGCGGTCGATAGAGCTTCGTGGAAAATTAAGCAAGAAAAGAGTGATAAAAGTGTTAAAAAGATAGGAGTGTGTAACAATATAAGGAGAGAGATGCGGAGCCGGAGCCGGAGCACGATCCTCGCCAGTTGTGAAGAGTAATATTGAGGCTGCGGTGCAAGTACATTGTATGCGTGTCGTTAGTTCTATATTTGCTTCCAAGATAGAATAACAGAATTTGAAATAATAAAGACAGAATTTCATACATAATGAAAGACACAATTTTAAAAATACTTACGGTCATGAGCGTGGCCTTGCGAATACGCGAAGATGTCTGTGTGTGGATCCTAACAGGATACATATGTGTGAAATTTTAAATCACAAAAGTAAATTGCAAGAAAATTAAAAATATAAATGTAACCTAAAAAGTAGGTTAAACATAAGTAGCTAAGGCTAGAAACAATAGAAATTCACAAATTATTTAAACAAAAAGTTTAATAAATTAATATCCTTTTGGCTTTAAAGGTGTTTATCGACACAAGTGGCAGTTATAACTTACGGACAGGAGCGTGGTGTTGCGAACACGCGGAGACGTCTGTCTGTCGATGCTGCCACTACCTCATACTTGCCTGAAATTAAACAATAGAAATTCACAAATTATTTAAACAAAAAGTTTAATAAATTAATATCCTTTTGGCTTTAAAGGTGTTTATCGACACAAGTGGCAGTTATGACTTACGGACAGGAGCGTGGTGTTGCGAACACGCGGAGACGTCTGTCTGTCGATGCTGCCACTACCTCATACTTGCCTGAAATTAAACAATAGAAATTCACAAATTATTTAAACAAAAAGTTTAATAAATTTATATCCTTTTGGCTTTAAAGGTGTTTATCGACACAAGTGGCAGTTATGACTTACGGACAGGAGCGTGGTGTTGCGAACACGCGGAGACGTCTGTCTGTCGATGCTGCCACTACCTCATACTTGCCTGAAATTAAACAATAGAAATTCACAAATTATTTAAACAAAAAGTTTAATAAATTTATATCCTTTTGGCTTTAAAGGTGTTTATCGACACAAGTGGCAGTTATGACTTACGGACAGGAGCGTGGTGTTGCGAACACGCGGAGACGTCTGTCTGTCGATGCTGCCACTACCTCATACTTGCCTGAAATTAAACAATAGAAATTCACAAATTATTTAAACAAAAAGTTTAATAAATTAATATCCTTTTGGCTTTAAAGGTGTTTATCGACACAAGTGGCAGTTATAACTTACGGACAGGAGCGTGGTGTTGGGAACACGCGGAGACGTCTGTCTGTCGATGCTGCCACTACCTCATACTTGCCTGAAATTAAACAATAGAAATTCACAAATTATTTAAACAAAAAGTTTAATAAATTTATATCCTTTTGGCTTTAAAGGTGTTTATCGACACAAGTGGCAGTTATGACTTACGGACAGGAGCGTGGTGTTGCGAACACGCGGAGACGTCTGTCTGTCGATGCTGCCACTACCTCATACTTGCCTGAAATTAAACAATAGAAATTCACAAATTATTTAAACAAAAAGTTTAATAAATTAATATCCTTTTGGCTTTAAAGGTGTTTATCGACACAAGTGGCAGTTATGACTTACGGACAGGAGCGTGGTGTTGCGAACACGCGGAGACGTCTGTCTGTCGATGCTGCCACTACCTCATACTTGCCTGAAATTAAACAATAGAAATTCACAAATTATTTAAACAAAAAGTTTAATAAATTAATATCCTTTTGGCTTTAAAGGTGTCTATCGACACAAGTGGCAGTTATGACTTACGGACAGGAGTGTGGTGTTGCGAACACGCGGAGACGTCTGTCTGTCGATCCTGCCACTACCTCATGCTGGTCTTAAATTAAACGATAGAAATTCACAAATTATTTAAACAAAAAGTTTGATAAATTAATATCCTTTTGGCTTTAAAGGTGTCTATCGACACAAGTGGCAGTTATGACTTACGGACAGGAGCGTGGTGTTGCGAACACGCGGAGACGTCTGTCTGTCGATGCTGCCACTACCTCATACTTGCCTGAAATTAAACAATAGAAATTCACAAAGTATTTAAACAAAAAGTTTAATAAATTAATATCCTTTTGGCTTTAAAGGTGTCTATCGACACAAGTAGCAGTTATGACTTATGGACAGGAGCGTGGTGTTGCGAACACGCGGCGACGTCTGTCTGTCGATGCTGCCACTACCTCATACTTGCTTGAAATTAAACAATAGAAATTCACAAATTATTTAAACAAAAAGTTTAATAAATTAATATCCTTTTGGCTTTAAAGGTGTTTATCGACACAAGTGGCAGTTATGACTTACGGACAGTAGCGTGGTGTTGCGAACACGCGGAGACGTCTGTCTGTCGATCCTGCCACTAGCTCATCGACACAAGTGGCAGTTATGACTTACGGACAGGAGCGTGGTGTTGCGAACACGCGGAGACGTCTGTCTGTCGATGCTGCCACTACCTCATACTTGCCTGAAATTAAACAATAGAAATTCACAAAGTATTTAAACAAAAAGTTTAATAAATTAATATCCTTTTGGCTTTAAAGGTGTCTATCGACACAAGTAGCAGTTATGACTTATGGACAGGAGCGTGGTGTTGCGAACACGCGGCGACGTCTGTCTGTCGATGCTGCCACTACCTCATACTTGCCTGAAATGAAACAATAGAAATTCACAAAGTATTTAAACAAAAAGTTTAATAAATTAATATCCTTTTGGCTTTAAAGGTGTCTATCGACACAAGTGGCAGTTTTGACTTACGGACAGGAGCGTGGTGTTGCGAACACGCGGAGACGTCTGTCTGTCGATCCTGCCAATTTTTATGATTTTCTAAATATGAAACCGTAATGGAAATTCACAAGAAACTTTAAAATAATGAAAAGTCAGTTGATTCTGCACACAGTTGTTATATGTTTGTCTCAAATATAGTCATAAAATGGCATTTTCAACAATATGTGAGCCATTTAAAATAAAAGTAATGAGATCACTAACCGACATGAGTGTGGAGTTGCGAACACGCAAAGACGTCTGTTTGTCGATCGAGCACATATCATGTAATGTTTGTCTGAAATCTTATAAATATCTAAAGCTGGAAAGGAAGTGCTTTTATAAATTATATAAATAACTTAAATTGAAACATGGGTCTGTTGTCTGAAAACAGACAAATAAAAAGATTTTAATAAGAGAATACTATAACCCTACTTTTCGAACATGTATTGTAAATTTTGGGTCTTGGTTTTAGTGATTGAAGTATTCTGTAATTTCTTGGATTATTGGTATTAAGTGTGCTTTTTTAATCTATCCAGTGTAAAGTTTATGAAAATTTTGATGAGATAATATGAGATAAATAATTTAATTAGCTGGTGTTCCACCAATGGTATGGAACAATACAGATCAGTGTCATGCCATTTCCTTCCATCACTCCAGAAATCCTACGCTATTTACTTATAAAATCAAATATTCCGAACTCCTTAATATATCAACAGTAAAAGATCTAGGTGTGACGCTTGATGCTTTCTTGAATTATAAACAGAAATTACAAATGGTGGAACATAAATTCCTTAGATATATTAAGTTCAAATTTAATATGTATGACATTTCAGATGTTGAACTGCTGGCTCAATTAAATATGTGCCCTATTATTTCTCGTCACAAAAGAAGAGATGTAATAATGTTTTACAATTTATTAAACTTTTATGTTAATTGCCCATCTCTTCTTAACAGAATCACATTTCACGTCCCACAGAGAACTACCAGGCAAATTAAGACTTTTCATGTAGATGCTCATAGAACAAACCTAGGGCGCAACTCTTTTATTTGTCGAGCCTCAAGGCTTGCTAATGATTACACCAATAGTTTGGATTTCTTTGTGGGACCTTCGGCCTTCCGTAGGCATCTAAATAATACGGACATGTGATTTTCTTTTCCTGTGTATGTGATATTAAGTTAATTATGTATTTATGTAGTAATTATGTATTAAGTCTTACTTTCTATGTACTTATACTTTGTGTAACAGTAATGGGCTATGCCTGTAAATTAAAATAAATAAATTAATAAATAAACATCCTTTTGGCTCTAAAGGTGCCCATTGGCACCAATGGCAGTCACGACTTACGGACAAGAGCGTGGTAATCCAAACAAGCGAAGACGTCTGTCTGTCAATCTGCCACTATTTATATGCTTCTAAATTATACCACAATGGAAATTTATAATTTATTTAAATAAAATAATTTGATTAAATTAACATCCTTTTGGCTCTAAAGGTGCTTAACCTTTTAAAATAAAATGAATGAGAAGATATCGATTAATATCGAAATAAAATAAACTAACATAAATCGAAACATGGGTGTTTGGAAACAAATAAAACAATATGAATAAATTAACATCCTTTTGGCTCTAAAGACAGTGGCAGTCACGACTTACAGGCAAGAGCGTAGTAATCCGAATACGCAAAGACGTTTGTCTGTTGATCCTCCTACTTACATTTAACAATCATGAAAATTTGGAAAAAAGCAAAAATATTTATTAAAAGTATAAATAAAAAAGTTTGCAAAGAAAGGATGTACTTGTTTAAATTGTCAAACTAAGATCTGAAACAAATTAAATTGACATAAACTGAAATAGGTCTGCTCGGAAAAAGGCAATTAAAACAATTTGAATATTTAATGTCCTTTTGGCACTGAAGGTGCTTATTGGTTCCAGTGGTGGTCATGATTTACAGACAAGAGGGTGGAGTGGCGATCACGTTGAGACGTCTGTCTGTGGATCTTGCCATTACTTATATATTTGTCTGAAATATTAAGCCATAATAGAAATTCACAACAAATATTTTAGATAAAAGCAAAAATATAAATAAAAAAGGCCTATTGCTTGTACGTTTGGTAATCATCACTTATGGACAACAGGGTTCTCAGCGTCAGGGAAAACCTGAAAATGTCAGGGAATTCATACTCTGTCAGGGAAACGTCAGGAAATGTGTCAATATTCGTAAAAAATCAGGGAATTTTTTTGTCATCAGGGAAAAATTTATTGGGCGCTCCCTGTATGTTAAGATTTGGAGGCGCCATTGCGATCGTAATTTATATTTCTGTGGCTTGTGTGGCCTTCAAAGCCAAAAATATGATTTAATGAAATTTAAATATTATTTAATAACAGATAAAACTGTTTTACTCAAACGTGTTCCGATATTTATAAAATAATTTAATAGAACTGTTTTACCTGAAGTTGTTTGAGTTTCCTTGGTATTTATTGGGAACTAAATATTTTTATTAAAATTGTTTCGCCCAAAATATTTTTAATAAATGAAAAATCCCTTTTCATGTCGCTAGATAGGAAATTTTGTAAATACAAGTCAGGGAAAACCTGTAAATGTCGGGGAATTTGATATTGATAAATTGCTGAGAACCCCGGACAAGAGCGTGGAGTGGCAATAATGCTGAGACGTCTGTCTTTCGATCCTGCCACTACTGCTTTGCTTGTCTGAAAAATTAAACTGGAAATCCACTAGAAAATTTAAAGCAAAAACATTATTTAAATTTATATAATATTAAAAGGCTGATAAGAAAGTGCTTTATATAATATAAATTATCTAATTTATATCGAAACAAAGTTATGAATTTGTAATATGGAACATGTAATTTAGAAACAGGCAAATAAAACAATTTGAATATATTTCACATCCTTTAAGCTCCAATAGTGCCTTCTGGCTCCAGTGGCAGTGGAAAATTAGGGTCAAGAGCGTTGAATGACGACCATGCTCCGACGTGTGTCCTAGAAAATTAAAAAATGAGATGAAACTGAGCACGAGCACTTTAAACACAAAAAGTTCTGTTTTGTTTTCATGGCTATAATTTTGTGGCTTACCGTCTAATCCAGTGTCCATGCAATATTTAAGGTTTTTTACTTCGATATGGTTAGAAGCAGAACCTGTAGTGTGTCGAGAAACCCTTGTAGTTTGCCGACAAGTACTTGTAGTTATTCGAGAGGCACAGGTAGCCTGTCGTACAGATTAATTTGATGTATGAAGTGTTGCAGATAACTCTGTTGTAGGCCTGGCATTTTTGTCAATGGTTACAGAAAAAGAAAAGAACAATTATTAGAGGTAGCATTTATATTAATTTATAAAATTAAGCTTCTAGGAATATTAACAGCAGAAACATATTTTCTCAGCTAAATAACAACATAAAAACCAAGAAACTTAACAATTTGGTAGATATACGTATATAGGTACCACAGACAGAAATACATCCACACATATTTTGTGTGCGACACAGAATTACGTACAATGGTAGTCGGTATATATGTGATTCGTATCTGTTTGATGTTTTTAAGCAAAAAGTTATATAGGTATATGAATATATTTACCTCTGTTAAATAGCGTTGGCTTTTCGACAGTCCAGCAAATATGTGAAGTTCAAAATGACCTGTGTGTTTTATGTGTATGTATTGAAAGTTTTTCTAAACGATTTTGAGTTTTGCCTTCCACAAATTTTCAACCACAGAGAGGACACCTAAATATGAATATGCCTCTAGAATACATAATAAATATGAAAATATTTCAATATTCTAACCTCAAATTCACAATTATTATCAAAACACTTGCTGAAATTTTCCATGTTAAATTAAAAAGTACTCGTCTCTCAGTATCAAGCATAGATCAAGTGGAAATGTGAAAAAACTTGGTCCGATATGGCTTTCTGTATTAGGGTAACATCCAGAAACAGCACAATAGAACGGCATTATTCTGCATATGAAGTAATCAGAAGTAATTTTTTAAAACACAAAACTCAAAAATTTCAAATAGTTATTAAGCAAAACACAACAGAAAATAACAAAATTAATATTTTTCAAACAGAGATGTCATTCAGCCCCAACCTCATTCGGATCCTCTTCTGTCATGAAGAGCAACGCAGCGCTGCAGTC
This sequence comes from Pogonocherus hispidulus, assembly GCA_963924545.1. Lineage (NCBI taxonomy): Eukaryota > Metazoa > Arthropoda > Insecta > Coleoptera > Cerambycidae > Pogonocherus > Pogonocherus hispidulus. Next base: position 18,239 of record OZ004697.1, on the reverse strand, counting down.
TGCAGTGTATGTATGTACACTCGCGTCTACGGAGACCGAGATACTTTGGCAGATTGGCTTCTTGACAGTTGATTTGTGTGTTGCACGTTCGCTCTTCGCCCGCCTTCGAAATCTTAACCTTAACTTATTTGCTTTGTTATTTGTTAATATGTTAGAAAAATCTTCTTGATTGGATTGTGGTTGATTATTCAATATACCTACTTATTCAATTAATGATATATTTTTGTGATTCGACTTTAGTGAGCTTATATAGACAGTTGTTTATTGTTTAAAATGGATTGTCTCACTCGTAACATTTGTATGGGAACACTGTTCTCGAAAAAAGCAAATTTAAGGGCTCATGTTAAAAAATTTCATCCTAGTAAGTATATTTTTTTTATTAAATTATAATTATGTACTTACATACATAAATTGCCAACTTGTGTAAAATGTGGAGTAATGCATGATATTAAAGTATTTCTTCAATTTATTTCGACCTTTATTAGGACCTTTCTTTCAACTGAGCTACCGCGAGTCCACACTTGAATTCTCCTATTCGGGGTACCATTCTTAACATAATTCCTATACTTCCATAATAACTCTTAATATACTCGATACCGGGGTGTTTGTGAATGGGTATAAAAACAAATGAGGATCAAATAGGGATCTTGAAAACTATAATGGGTAGAGCGAGATGGTTAAATAGAGGCAAAATAGCGCAATTTGGTACTAATTAAAATGCCGCATTAAAAATTAAAAATCCGAATACTTCCGAAGATATTGTAATTCCATTTGTTTATTGAAGAAAAAATAAAAAAGTTGTCGGGGTAAGTAGCCACTTTTTGGCAATAATTATTATTATTACTTGAGCATAACTATTTATTTAAACAAAAACACTATAATATCGAATGCATCATTTGGCTAAAAAACAGGGAGAGGTTTTTGGGCTGGAAGTGCCTAACTATATCAAATCGAAAAAAAATATAATTAATGAAATGGCAAAAAAGTTAATTTTAGAAATCCCAAAAAAATATTTTAGTCTTAATATGTTATGTAAACAACCATCCGAGTTTTGAAAACATTATCCCGAGAATAAGGATAAAAGAGAACTTTTTTCGGAATAACCGATATACCAAATAAGTCTAGATATATTCTTATGTAGACTTTGGATATACCTACCTACAAAATAAATTAAACTTCTAAATTGTCAATATAACCCACGCGCGAAGAATGCGCATGCGTCATTATATGTCAAGAAGCCAATCTGCCAAAGTATCTCGGTCTCCGTAGACGCGAGTTGTATGTACAACGTACATGTGTCGTAGCGGGAACGTCGGCGTAACAGATCATGGCGTAACAGTGTTTCGCTTGTAGAGACGAGTACGAAGCCTTGCCACATGCAGTATATAAGGAGAGGAGCGGAGCCGAAGCACAGCGCCGGAGTCCGATCCTCGCCTGTCGTGTGGAGCAAGGAGCAATGCAGGCGCTGCGACGCAAGTACATCGTAGGCGTGTCGTTAGTTCTATATTAATTTGCTTCCACGGCCGAACAACAGCAAGATCGCGGATTAAGCAGGCGCTTAGCGTTTGCGGTCCTTATGCGATCACATCCTCATTCATTTAAAACAAGGAAAAGAAAGACATAAAAAATTTCAAATTATGAAATCAAAATTAGAAATATAACTGTAACCTAAAGAGTAGCTAAAATATAAATAGCCAAAGCTAGAAAGAAAGTGTTTATATAAATTATAAGTATAACTGACGTAAATTGAAAGAGGGATCGGCAGGAAACAGACAAATAAAATAATTTTAATAAATTAACATCCTTTTGGCGTTAAAGGTGGCATCGACTTTGGACGTCTGGCTATCGATCCTGCCACCACTTAAGTATATGCTTGTCTGAAAAACTATACCACAATGGAAATTCACAATTTATTTAAGCAAAACCATTTAATAAAGTAAAGTCCCTTTGGCTCTAAAGGTGTCTGTCGACACTAATGGCAGTTATGCCTTACGGACAAGAGCGTGGTAATCCAAACAAGCGAAGACGTCTGTCTGTCAATCTGCCACCAAGTACTTATATGCTTGTAAATTATACCACAATGGCTATACTTTTTGGCTCTAAAGGTGCTTAACCTATTAAAATAAAATTAACGAGAAATAATCAATTAATATTGAAATAAAAGAAACTAACATAAATTGAATCATGGGTGTGTTTGTCTCTTGATTCTGCTCCTACTTACATCAAACAAGAATAGAAATTTACTAGAAAATTTGAAAAAAAAAAAAATGCAAAAATATTTTTTAAAAATATAAATCAAAAGGTCCCAAGGCAAGTATGTACTTGTATAAATTGTCAGGCTAAAATCTGAAACAAATTAAATTGACTACTCTTATTTATTTGGGTATTGCCACTACTGAAAAATACAAAAATTAATAATCAATCTCTGCGCTGACCGATCAGTGAAAGGTTACTTTTTTGAAAAATGTTATTAATTAAAAACATAAATATAAATAAAAAGGGTGCAAAGACAGTGTTTTGTGTAAATTATATAATGTATACCGAAACATAAGAAAGTAACGTGAATTGAAATAAAAGACAAATTAATAATTTAACATTTTGGCTCTAAAGGTATGCTAGTCATACTACTTATGGGCATGAGCGTGGAGTGGCAACAATGCCAAGACGTCTGTCTTTTGATCCTGCCACAGTGCTTTGCTTGTTTGAAAAATTAAACTCTAGGAAAATCCACAAGAAAATTTAAGGCAAAAGGAAAAACGTTGTTTAAATAAATAATATTAAAAGGGTAATTAGAAAGTGCTTTATATAAATGATCTAATTTACATCAAAACAAAATTACAAAAATTGTAACATGCAACATGTAACATGAAAACAGGGATATAAAACAATTTGAATATAATTTCACATCCTTTAAGCTCCAATTGTGCCTATTTTGGCTTCAGTGGCAGTTGAAAATAGGAACAAGAGCGTGGAGAGGCGACCATGCTGAGACGTCCGTCCTAGAAAACAAAAAAAAGAAATGAAACTTAGCACAAGCACTTTAAACACAAAAAGTTCTGTTCTGTTTTTATGGCTATAATTTTGTGGCTCACCGTCTAATCCAGTTGCCATGCAATATTTAAGGTTTTCTACTTCGATATGGTTAGAAGCAGAACCTGTAGCTTGTCGAGAAAAACTTGTAGCTTGCCGAGAAGTACTTGTAGTTACTCGAGAGGCACAGGTAGTCTGTCGTACAGTTTAATTTGATGTATCAAGTGTTGCAGATAACTCTGTTGTAGGTCTGGCATATTTGTCTATGGTTACAGAAAAAGAAAAGAACAATTAGAGGTAGCATTTAGATTAATTTATAAAATTAAGCTTCTAGGAACATTAACAGCAGAAACATATTTTGTCAGCTCAACATAAAAACCAAGAAACTAACAACAACCCCAGACAGAAATACATACATACACATATTTTGTTTAGGACACAGAACTACATACAGTAGTAGTAGTAGGTATATGAATAAATTTACCTCTTTTAAATAGTCTTTGAATTGTAGTCTTCGGTAGTTGGCTTTTCCACAGTCCAGCAAACATGTGAGGTTCATAACGATTGGCACACACTCTGAAAGTGTTTCTAAACGATTCTGTCTTATGCCTTCCATAATTTTTCAACAACAGAGGACACCTAAACACGAACATACACGTTAGAAGACATAAGTAATATAAAAATGTTAGGTATAAAAATATATAATATAAGGTCCCTATTTGCTTGCATGTATGGTAGTTTTATCACTTATGGTACATGAGGGTGGAGTGGCAACAATGCTAAGACGTCAGTCTGTTTTTTGATACTGCCACTACTGCTTTGCTTGTCTGAAAAATTAAACTATAGGGGAATCCACAAGAAAATTTAAAGCAATAGCAAAAATGTTGTTTAAATAAATAATATTAAAAGGCTGATAAGAAAGTGCTTTATACAAATTATCTAATTTATATCAAAACAGAGTTACAAAAATTGTAACATGCAACATGTAACTTGAAAACAGGCATATATACTGTGGCAGTCGAAAATTAGGGACAAGAGCGTTGAGTGACGACCATGCTCAGACGTCTGTCTAAGAAAATTAAAAAATAAAATGAAACTGAGCCCAGGCACTTTAAACACAGAAAGTTCTGTTTTGTTTTCATGACTATAATTTGTGGCTTACCGTCTAATCCAGTGTCCATGCAATATTTAAGGTTTTCGATATGGTTAGAAGCAGAACTTGTAGTGTGTTGAGAAACACTTGTAGCTTGCCGACAAGTACTTGTAGTTATTTGAGAGGCACAGGTAGCCTGTCGTACAGATTAATTTGATGTATCAAGTGTTGCAGATAACTCTGTTGTAGGCCTGGCATACTTGTCTATGGTTACAGAAAAAGAAAAGAACAATTAGAGGTAGCATTTATATTAATTTATAAAATTAAGCTTCTAGGAACATTAAGAGCGGAAACATATTTTCTCAGCTAAATCTCAACATAAAAACCAAGAAACTAACAATTTGGTAGATATACGTATATATCACAGACAGAAATACATCCATACACATATTTTGTGTGGGGCACAGAATTACATACAATAGTAGTAGGTATATGAATAAATTTACCTTTTTTAAATAGTTGGAATGGTAGTCTTCTTTAGTTGGCTTTTCCACAGTCCAGCAAACATGTGAGGTTCATAACGATTGGCACACACCCTGAAAGTGTTTCCAAACGATTTTGGCTTTTGCCTTCCACAATTTTTCAACCACAGAGGACACCTAAACACGAATATACACATTAGAATACAATAATACACAAATTACTGAAACAAATTAAGTAATAAGAAAATATTTCAACATTCAAACCTCAAATTCACAGTTACCATTAAAATGTTTTCCAACATGTAAAATTATTATTATTAAAAGTCATCTCTTAGGTCAAGTGGAAATGTGAAAAAACTTGGCAAAGTAATCTGGAAAATAATATTTTTCAAAGACGGATGTTATTCAACATCCAGACTCGCATCCTCTTTCGTTGTCAACGTCAACCGTCAACGTTCAACGTCAGTCAACTCAACACAATAGCAATTCAGCCAGGTCAGGAACGTAGCGCTGCGGCGCATGTACATCGTACTCGTGTCGTACCCGGAACGGCGGCGTAACAGTGCTTCGTTGTAACCGCCCGGCCACAGTAGTTGAGGTGAGTTGAGTACGAAGCCGTGTCATTTGCAGTATATAAGGAGACAGGTCTATCGGATTCGGTCAACAGCCGGAGTCGGATTCTCTCCCGTCGTGAAGAGCAATGTAGGCGCTGCGGCACACGTACATCGTACGCGTGTCGTTAGTTCTATATCATAGAAAAAAGATATAAATATCCTTTTTCTATGTTCTATATTGCTTCCACGATTGAACAACAGCAAGATCGCGGATTTAGCAGGCACTTAGTGTTTGCGGTCCTAATGCGATCACATCCTCATTTATTTATAAATAAGGAAATTAAAGACTAACAATTTCAAAAATACTTACGGACAAGAGCGTGCCCTTGCGAATACGCGAAGACGTCTGTCTGTATCCTAACAGTATACATATGTTTGAAATATTTAATCACGAAAGCAAATTGCAAGAAAATTATAAATATAAATGTAACCTAAAAAGTAGGTTAAAAATAAATAGCTAAGGCTAGAAAGAAAGCGCTTATATATTAATTATATAATTGACGTAAATTGAAACATATATACATACAACAGGCAAATAAAACAATTTTAATAAATTAACATCCTTTTGGCTTCAAAGTGGCATCGATTTTAGACGACTGTCTGTCAATTCTGCCACTACTAATATGCATGTCTGAAAAACAAGCATTACAAGTTAATTTTAATAAATTAATATCCTTTTGGCTTTAAAGGTGTCTATGAACACAAGTAGCAGTTATGACTTACGGACAGGAGTGTGGTGTTGCGAACACGCGGAGACGTCTGTCTGTCGATCCTGCCACCACTTCATGCTTGTCTGAAGTTAAACAATAGAAATTCACAAATTATTTAAACAAAAAGTTTAATAAATTAATATCCTTTTGGCTCTAAAGGTGTCTATCGACACAAGTAGCAGTTATGACTTACGGACAGGAGCGTGGTGTTGCGAACACGCGGAGACGTCTGTCTGTCGATCCTGCCACTACTTTATGCTTGTCTGAAGTTAAACAATAGAAATTCACAAATTAATTAAACAAAAAGTTTAATAAATTAATATCCTTTTGGCTCTAAAGGTGTCTATCGACACAAGTAGTAGTTATGACTTAGGGACAGGAGCGTGGTGTTGCAAACACGCGAAGACGTCTGTCTGTCGATCCTGCCACTACTTCATGCTTGTCTGAAGTTAAACAATAGAAATTCACAAATTATTTAAACAAAAAGTTTAATAAATTAATATCCTTTTGGCTTTAAAGGCGTCTATCGACACAAGTAGCAGTTATGACTCACGGACAGGAGCGTGGTGTTGCGAACACGCGGAGACGTCTGTTTGTCGATTCTGCCACTATAAATTAACAAGCAACTTTAAAATACTGCAGTCAGTTGATTGTATAGGCAGTTATATGCTTGACTGAAACAAAATGTCATAAACGGCATTTTCAACAATATGGGAACCATCTGAAATAAAAGTAATGAGATCCCTTGCGGGATTGCATGGGTCTTGTTGACCGCTAGTAGTGGCTGATTGTGCTAAATTCCGCGCGACCACTAAAGGACATAGATACGATACGAGTATATAGTGGAGAGCGTAGTACGAAGCCATGTCACTTGCACATATATAAGGAGAGAGGTGGATTCGGCCAACAGTCGGAGTTCTCTCCCGATCATGTTCTCATTTATTTATGGACAAGGAAAAGAAAGACATAAAAGAATTTCAAAAATCAAACTAGAGCGTGGTTTGCGAACACGTGAAGACGTCTGTCTGTGAATCTTGGTAGTGGATATATGTTTGAAATATAAAATTGTAAAAGAAAAGCCCAAGAAAATTTAAAATTAAAATATAAATGTAACCTAAAATATAGTTTAAATATAAATAGCTAAAGCTAGAAAGAGAACTTTTATATAAATTATATAAATGAGGGAAATTCAAATATATAGGTCTGCTTGGAAACAGACAAATAAAACAATTTTAATAAGTTATCTTTTTGGCTCGAGAGGTGGGTATAGGCATCTGAGCAGGTATGACTTACGGACAGGAGCGTGGTGTTGCGAACACGCGAAGACGTCTGTTTGTCGGTCCTGCCACTAGCTTATGCACCTCTGAAATTAAACAATAGAAATTTACACATTTATTTAAACAAAACAGTTTAATAAATTAATATCCTTTTGGCTCTAAAGGTGCGTATCGGCACCAGTAGCAGTTATCACTTACAGACACGAGCGTGGTGTTGCGAGCACGCGGAGACGTCTGTCTGTCGATTCTGCCACTATAAATTCATAAGCAATTTTAAAATACTGCAGTCAGTTGATTCTACAGGCAGTCATATGCTTGTCTGAAATAAAATGTCATAAAACGCCATTTTTCAACAATATGGGAACCATCTGAAATAAAAGTAATGAGATCCCTTGCGGGATTGCATGGGTCTTGTTGACCGCTAGTCGTGGCTGATTGTGCTAAAGTCCGCGCGACCACTAAAGGACATAGATACGATACGAGTATATAGTGGAGAGCGTAGTACGAAGCCATGTCACTTGCACATATATAAGGAGAGAGGTGGATTCGGCCAACAGCCGGAGTTCTCTCCCGATCATGTTGTCATTCATTTATAGACAAGGAAAAGAAAGACAAGACATTTTCAAAAATCAAACAAGAACGTGGTTTGCGAACACGTGAAGACGTCTGTCTGTGAATCTTGGTAGTGGATATATGTTTGAAACATTAAATTATAAAAAAAAGGGGCAAGAAAATTTAATATAAGTGTAATCTAAAATATAGGTTAAATATAAATAGCTAAAGCTAGAAAGAAAGCGTTTATATAAAATATATAAATGAGGGAAATTGAAATATACAGGTCTGCTTGAAAACAGACAAATAAAACAATTTTAATAAATTATCATCCTTTTGGCTCTAGAGGTGTGTATAGGCATAAGAGAAGTTATGACTTACGGAAAGGAGCGTGGTGTTGCGAACACGCGAAGACGTCTGTTTGTATTCATACATTTATTTAAACAAAACAGTTTAAATTAATATCCTTTTGGCTCTAAAGACGCCTATCGGCACCATTAGCAGTAATAACTTACGGACACGAGCGTGGTGTTGCGAACACGCGGAGACGTCTGTCTGTAGATTCTGCTGTTATAAATTCACAAGCAACTTAAAATACTGCAGTCAGTTGATTCTGCATGCAGTTATATGCTTATGTGAAACAAAATGTCACAAAACGGCATTTTCAATAATATGGGAACCATTTGAAATAAAAGTAATGAGATCACTTACGGACATGAGCTTGTAGTTGTGGACAGGCGTAGACGTCTGTTTGTCGATCGTGCTAGAGATAACGGAACTCCAGTCTGAAATTTTTACTTTACAGACACCAATAGGGTGTGTTTCATACACAGTTTATCTATAACAGATATTTTATGTCGCCCGCACATACGCGAGGAGAACGGTTCTCTCGGCCAACAGCCGCAGTTGGACGTTCTCCCGTCGTGAGGAGCTAGGCAGCCCTATTTATATAATAGTCCTGTATTAGCTTTTGCCCAGTTGTTGCGGACGAGGCGGTCTTCCTTCGGCGTCGTCCATTATTATATGTGTAATCGAGTCGACGTCGTAGTGACGGACCTTGCCCACGCAAGTGTGGAAACTTAGGCCACGACAGTATGTGCAGGTTATCGACTTAATCTACCCAACAGCGAGATCGCGGATTTAGCGGGCTTATAGCGTCGGCGGTCCATATGCGATCATCTAAAATTTTATGCGTACGCGGGAGTAATCCAGCGGCGGCGATAACAGAAAACTCTGTGGATTCGCCGCTGCGGGGCGTCCCTCCACGTTATAAAATATAAAAATTTGCGACAACTCTCCTCTGTCCGAGCGAGATGAATTATCCGTTTTGTTTCACAACAAGACCACACTGTGATCATTACTCGTCGTCGTCGGCGTAATCGCGTTCGTGAGGACCCGTTACTAAGACGAAAACGTCGATCAGTATATTTGAATTAACAGCCTGTTCGACGAGAAACGAGGAAGTACGAAAATATCGCAAGTGGCGGTAGAGTAGTAGCCTCATTCATCTTCCGCAGGCGATGCGAAGCCAAGCGCTAGCGCCGATACCGACGCTTCTGTACGCCGCTCAACCTAACGCGTCCTAATAATTCACATTTGATAATGTTTGCGGGGACGCCGGTTTTGCGAGGGTGTGTAAGAGCGAAAGTATGTAGGTGCGCGGCGCATTCGGCTGGTCATTAAAAACTCTTGGAACTCCAGATCATCAAAGAGGACGGCGTTTGCAAATTTTAGAGCCTCGACGTGGTCGACCTAGCCGCGAGCCGTTTCGGCGAACGACTTAGGTACACGACATTTTCGGGTACCTACGAGAGAGCGCATAACAGGGTGAGAGCAGCGACGAATCGCCACAGTTACGTCACCAAGACGAGGGCACGACGTCGTAGCACACAAAGTTTGTGTGTTCAACGAAGGTGTCCTCGGAGGCGTATGTGCGCGAGATAGTCAGTTGCCCGAAACACTTTTGTTTCCTCTTTCGGAAGGGAGAGTTTAATCTTTTCCCAAGGTGTTGAAAGATCTTCGCCCGACCGTCGAGGTCGCTCGCGCGCCTCTTTAGATAGATCAGGGAGAACGTCGCTCTCTCGACAGCAAATCTCGTACGATAAGTAGAAGGGCCGTGCAAGTCAAGGGGCGCTATGTTCTCCCATTCGATATTTTACAAATAATTGCCATTTCACATAGACTTACAAGAGCGATACACGCGGTTCATCGCGCATGCAGTGGCCGTTGTAATATCTTCACTTTGTCGTGAGATAAAGAAACAACGACGGCCGCCGCGCGTACCGCGAGTTTGTTCAAGTCGAAGTAGTTAGCATGGGTCTGTTTGACCGTTAGTCGTAGCTGATTGTGCTAAAGTCCGCGTGACCACTAAAGGAGATATATACGATACGAGTGTATAGTGGAGAGCGTAGTAGAGGCGAGTACGAAGCCATGTCACTTGCACATATACAAGGAGAGACGTGGATTAGGCCAACAGCCGGAGTTCCCCCCCGATCATGTTCTCATTTATTTATATACAAGAAAAAGAAAGACATAAAACAATTTCAAAAATCAAACAAGACCGTGGTTTGCGAACACGTGAAGACATATGTCTATGAATTCTGGTAACAGATATATATTTGAAATATTCAGTCAGAAAAGTAAAACGCAAGAAAAATTGGAATAGAAATATAACCTAAAACATAGGTTAAATATAAATAACTAAAGCTGAAAAGAAAACGTTTTATAAATTATATAAGTGACGTAAATTGAAACATAGCTCTGCTTTGGCAAATAGACAAATTAAACAATTTTAATAAATTATCCTTTTGGCTCTATAGGCATCAGAGCAGTTACGCCCTGCCACTAGCTTAGCACCTCTGAAATTAAGCAATAGAAATTTACACATTTATTTAAACAAAACAGTTTAATAAATTAATATCCTTTTGGCTCTAAAGGTGCGTATCGGCACCAGTAGCATTTATCACTTACAGACACGAGCGTGGTGTTGCGAACACGCGGAGACGTCTGTTTGTCGATTCTGCCACTATAAATTAACAAGCAACTTTAAAATACTGCAGTCAGTTGATTCTATAGGCAGTTATATGCTTGACTGAAACAAAATGTCATAAACGGCATTTTCAACAATATGGGAACCATCTGAAATAAAAGTAAAGAGATCCTTTGCGGGATTGCATGGGTCTTGTTGACCGCTAGTCGTGGCTGATTGTGCCAAAGTCCGCGCGACCACTAAAGGACATAGATACGATACGAGTATATAGTGGAGAGCGTAGTACGAAGCCATGTCACTTGCACATATATAAGGAGAGAGGTGGATTCGGCCAATAGCCGGAGTTCTCTCCCGATCATGTTGTCATTCATTTATAGACAAGGAAAAGAAAGACATAAGATAATTTCAAAAATCAAACAAGAGCGTGGTTTGCGAACACGTGAAGACGTCTGTCTGTCAATCCTGGTAGTGGATTTATGTTTGAAATATTAACTTATAAAAAAAGGGGCAAGAAAATTTAATATCAGTGTAATCTAAAATATAGGATAATATAAATAGCTAAAGCTAGAAAGAGAGCGTTTATATAAATTATATAAATGAGGGAAATTGAAATATACAGGTCTGCTTGAAAACAGACAAATAAAACAATTTTAATAAATTATCATCCTTTTGGCTCTAGAGGTGTGTATAGGCATAAGAGAAGTTATGACTTGCGGACAGGAGCGTGGTGTTGCGAACACGCGAAGACGTCTGTTTGTATTCATACATTTATTTAAACAAAACAGTTTAAATTAATATCCTTTTGGCTCTAAAGGTGCCTATCGGCACCAGTAGCAGTTATAACTTACGGACACGAGCGTGGTGTTTCGAACACGCGGAGACGTCTGTCTGTAGATTCTGCTGTTATAAATTCACAAGCAACTTAAAATACTGCAGTCAGTTGATTCTGCATGCAGTTGATTCTGCATGCAGTTATATGCTTATGTGAAACAAAATGTCATAAAACGGCATTTTCAATAATATGGGAACCATTTGAAATAAAAGTAATGAGATCACTTACGGACATGAGCTTGTAGTTGTGGACAGGCGTAGACGTCTGTTTGTCGATCGTGCTAGAGATCACGGAACTCCAGTCTGAAATTTTAGGCAGAACAGGCAATTCGCAAGAATAATTACCACACGTATGCTTGAATATATGCATAGAATTTGCATACATTCTTGTGGCTGTAGAGGTGCCTTATAGATACCAATAGGGTGTGTTTCATACACAGTTTATCTATAACAGATATTTTATGTCGCTCGCACATACGCGAGGAGAACGGTTCTCTCGGCCAACAGCCGCAGTTGGACGTTCTCCCGTCGTGAGGAGCTAGGCAGCCCTATTTATATAATAGTCCTGTATTAGCTTTTGCCCAGTTGTTGCGGACGAGGCGGTCTTCCTTCGGCGTCGTCCATTATTATATGTATAATCGAGTCGACGTCGTAGTGACGGACCTTGCCCACGCAAGTGTGGAAACTTAGGCCACGATAGTATGTGCAGGTTATCGACTTAATCTACCCAACAGCGAGATCGCGGATTTAGCGGGCTCTTAGCGTCTGCGGTCCATATGCGATCATCTAAAATTTTATGCGTACGCGGGAGTAATCCAGCGGCGGCGATAACAGAAAACTCTGTGGATTCGCCGCTGCGGAGCGTCCCTCCACGTTTTAAAATATAAAAATTTGCGACAACTCTCCTCTGTCCGAGCGAGATGAATTATCCGTTTTGTTTCACAACAAGACCATATTGTGATCATTACTCGTCGTCGTCGGCGTAATCGCGTTCGTGAGGACCCGTTACTAAGACGAGGACGTCGATCAGTATATTTGAACTAACAGCCTGTGCGGCGAGAAACGAGGAAGTACGAAAATATCGCAAGTGGCGGTAGAGTAGTAGCCTCACTCATCTTTGGCAGGCGATGCGAAGCCAAGCGCTAGCGCCGATACCGACGCTTCTGCACACCGCTCAACCTAACGCGTCCTAATCATTTACATTTAATAATGTTTGCGGGGACGCCGGTTTTGCAAGCGTGAGTAATAGCGAAAGTATCAAGGCGCGGCGCGTTCGGCTGGTCATTAAAAACTCTTGGAACTTTAGATCATCGAAGAGGACGGCGTTTGCAAATTTTAGAGCCTCGACGTGGTCGACCTAGCCGCGAGCCGTTTGGCGAACGACTTAGGTACACGACATTTTCGGGTACCTGCGGGAGAGGATATAGCAGAGTGATAGCAGCGACGAATCGTCACAGTTACGTCATCCAAACGAGGGCACTACGTCTTAGCACACAAAATTTGTGCATTCGACGAGGGTGTTTCCGGAGGCGAGCGTGCGCGAAATAGTCAGTTGCTCGAAACACCTTGTTTCCTCTTTCGGAAGGGAAAGTTTTATATTTTCCCAAGGTGTTCAAAGATACTCGCCCGACCGTCGAGGCCGCTCGCGCGCCTCTTTAGATAGATCAGGGAGAACGTCGCTCTCTCGACAGCAAATCTCGTACATTAAGTACAAGTGTCGCGCAAGTCGAGGGCGGCTAACTTCTCCTTTTCCAAATTTTACAAACAATTGCCACTTCTCAGTAGATTTACAAGTGCGACGTGCGGTTCATCGTGCGTGCCGTGGCTGTCAATTTTCTTTTTCACATTTTCGCGAGATAAAGAAGTTACGACGGCTGCCGCGCGTACCGCGGGCTCGTTCTTGTCGAACTACTTAAACGATTACCCTGACCGGTAAATCGCCGGGCTCGTGAGTCGATGAAAAACGCAGGTGATTGGGCGTTCATTCGTGAAGGGTAGACCACACGAACATCGACATTTCGAACTCACACAGCGGTCCTCGGACTTCGTTCTTGGACCACTCCTGGCTGAGGGTCGTAACCATTTCAAAGACTGCTCGGTTTTCACGACTCGCCGTTTTTACGGCGTGAAGGGAAACGTCGGAGCGATGTTGGATGTTGTACGCGGACCTCTAGGTGTTCGCGGCATCTTAAGACGCGAAAGCGTTTATGCATTCGTTACGTGTACTCGCACGACGACGCGCCTTTAACACCTGGTCGAACGCCACAGTTAAAGTGTCGCCCAGTGAGAGTAGTGCGATCGATGCGAATCGATAAGATAACTTAATTGAAACCTTTTATCGACCTCAGAATAGGTGAAACTACCCGCGGAAGGTAAGCATATTACTAAGCGGAGGAAAAGAAACTAACTAGGATTCCCTCAGTAGAGACGAGCGAAAAGGGAAGAGCCCAGCATCGAATCTCGCGCCTGTAATCGGGCGTGGAGAAATGTGATGTAAGGGAGATTCCATTAATCCGAGATCGTCCGGCACGCACAACCACCGTCTATATAGGCAGGTAGGTTCGTAGCGACCGTCGGCTATCGCGGAAGGAAATCTCCTCAGAGTCGGGTTGCCAAAAAAGGCGTCCCTAAGCGGGTGGTAAATTCCATCTAAGGCTAAATATAACCACGAGACCCATTTAAAAATAGAGACTCTGCGAGTCCAGCAAGTGCGCGAGTCAAAGGGACTTAATCAATCCCCAAGGCGGAATGAAAGTGAAGGGGATCAGAGGCGGGCCGTACCATAACGCGACCGCTTCGCACTCCCGGGGCAGATCCGTTCTCAACTCGAGAATAGACGCCCAAGAGCGCACTTCTGCAGCCGTCAATCACACTCGATGACGGAATAAAAAATGTACGGACGAAGGGATTTCAGAAGGATCTAGGAAAGCTACCGAGGGTGAAGCGAGGATTTTTTCGATCGCGAACCGTGGTTGGCGGCGCTAAAATCCTCGCGACCACTAGAGGAGACAAGGTACGTTACGAGTATATAGTGTAATCTGTCTAGCGACTGCAGGCTGGCCTAAAATACGTTGCGCAGTCGTAAGCGATTCTCGTGTCTCGCGTACCGAAGCTCCTTGTTGTGGGTCATCTCGAGTTGATAGATCACGAAGTGCGCCACGGAGCACAATCGTGCGGTATCTAATTATCGAGATTGGCACCTTATGAAGGTAGGAAGATAAATGGGAAATGGATGACTGTTACCTAGGAGGACAAGTGGAAGGCTGTTCTTGAGGAGGAGAAATGGATGGCGGTTACCAAGGGTGAAGCGAGGGTTTTTTCGACCGTGAGCCGTGGCTCGCGGTGTTAAGATCTGCGTGACCACTGGAGGAGGGGAGGTACGATATGAGTATATAGTGGAATCGGTTTAGCGACTGCAGGCTGGCCTAAAATACGTTGCGCAGTCGTAAGCGATTCTTGTGTCTCGCGTAACGAAGCTCCTTGTAGTGGGTCATCTCGAATTGGTAAATCACGTAGCGCGCCACGGAGCGTAATCGTGTGATACTAAATTATAGAGATTGACACCCGATGAAGGTAAGAAGAAATGGATGGCTGCTACCTAGGAGGACAAGTGGATGGCTGGCTGTTCCTGAGGAGGAGAAATGGATGGCGGTTACCAAAGGTGAAACGAGGGTTGTTTCGACCGTGAGCCGTGGCTCGCGGTGTTAAGATCTGCGTGACCACTGGAGGAGGGGAGGTACGATACGAGTATATAGTGGAATCAGTTTAGCGACTGCAGGCTGGCCTAAAATACGTTGCGCAGTCGTAAGCGATTCTCGTGTCTCGTGTATCGATGCTCCTTGTTGTGGGTCATCTCGAATTGGTAGATTACGAAGCGTGCCACGGAGCGCAATCGTTTGACACCAAAATTTCGAGAATGACACGCTCTTTGAACTATCAGTCTTTACCAACTCGTCTTTGAACAAGTATTAGTGTAACGCAAGTAGCAAAGTCCGCAAGACGCAATTTTATTGCTGTCGCGATACGCCAACACTGGCCGCAGACAAAATGTCAAAGTATGCAAGGCGCGGTATACTCCGCTGTCGCTACGTGCACATTTAGTCAGGCCGGTGAAATACATTTGCGCCGTGCACTGGGCTGTTATGAGACGAGTGGGAAAAG